>CM038350.1:255000-260000 GCA_021464625.1 Proterorhinus semilunaris | reverse complement strand
AGATCTGTGTCATTAAGCTAACACTGTTACCGCTAGATCTGTGTCATTAAGCTAACACTGTCACCGCTAGATCAGTGTCATTAAGCTAATACTGTCACCGCTAGATCAGTGTCATTAAGCTAACACTGTTACCGCTAGATCTGTGTCATTAAGCTAACACTGTCACCGCTAGATCAGTGTCATTAAGCTAACACTGTCACCGCTAGATCAGTGTCATTAAGCTAACACTGTTACCGCTAGATCTGTGTCATTAAGCTAACACTGTCACCGCTAGATCAGTGTCATTAAGCTAACACTGTCACCGCTAGATCAGTGTCATTAAGCTAACACTGTCACCGCCAGATCTGTGTCATTAAGCTAACACTGTCACTTTCAGACAAAGTGGAAGTCCGCATATGTCCCTCAGTTGTTCCTCGTTACCTTCAGTCCTCTGAGTCCGGGACAGCCCTCGATGCCCGGAGGTCCACCAGGTCCAGGAGGACCGCGCTCTCCCTGAACACACCAAGGAGTAACAGATCAGTAATATCATAAAGCAACAGTTGTTTATCTATAGTTATCCAAATAAATACTCATATCATCTCATTAATATTCATGTGATCTCATTAATACTCATATCATCTCATTAATATTCATGTAATCTCATTAATATTCATGTGATCTCATTAATATTCATATGATCCTAAATGTAAAGAGTAACTCACGGCGACGCCCTCCTCTCCGGGGAATCCTGGGAAACCTATCTGTCCCGACACGCCCTGAAACACAACACAGTCTTACACACCTGATCAAATACTGCAGTACTTTGATCTAATACTGCAGTACTCTGATCTAGTACTGCAGTACCGTAGTACTGTATTACTAAAATGTATCTTTGTGTCTGATTTTTAAACACAATTAGAGCTAAAAACTTCAAACTTTACCAAATAATGATGGTTTGTAGAAATGCTGGACCAGTGTTTCATCAAATCAAACGTAACTGAAAAGACTAAACATCCTGCAGTCCTGTAATGTGCAGTACTCACCTTGGTCCCCGGGGGGCCCCCCAGGCCCCTGACTCCCTCATGCCCAGAGCATTTACAGGTAACGTTACAGCACTCTCTGTCAGACACCGCATCCTGTTACACATATGCATTCATAATAATAATAATATTCATAATAATATAATATAATAATAATAATTATAATAATAATATAATAATAATTATAATAATATAATATAATAATAATAATAATCATAATTTTACTCTACATTATATTTAAAAGTGCGTTTCAAAACACCCAAGGACGTTGAGATGGTGTGTGCGGGACTCGGAGGTCAGGAGGGAGAGAGTTCAGGAGCTGGAGGGAGGTCAGGAGGGAGAGAGTTCAGGAGCTGGAGGGAGGTCAGGAGGGAGAGAGTTCAGGAGCTGGAGGGAGGTCAGGAGGGAGAGAGTTCAGGAGCTGGACAGAGGAGGAGGAGTGAGCGGGCAGGAGGTCAGGAGGGAGAGAGTTCAGGAGCTGGAGGGAGGAGAAGGAGTGAGCGGGCAGGAGGTCAGGAGGGAGAGAGTTCAGGAGCTGGAGGGAGGAGGAGGAGTGAGCGGGCAGGAGGT
The DNA here is from genome assembly GCA_021464625.1 of Proterorhinus semilunaris. Lineage (NCBI taxonomy): Eukaryota > Metazoa > Chordata > Actinopteri > Gobiiformes > Gobiidae > Proterorhinus > Proterorhinus semilunaris. The sequence continues at coordinate 258,411 of CM038350.1, read as the reverse complement.
CAGGAGGGAGAGAGTTCAGGAGCTGGAGGGAGGAGGAGGAGTGAGCGGGCAGGAGGTCAGGAGGGAGAGAGTTCAGGAGCTGGAGGGAGGTCAGGAGGGAGAGAGTTCAGGAGCTGGACAGAGGAGGAGGAGTGAGCGGGCAGGAGGTCAGGAGGGAGAGAGTTCAGGAGCTGGAGGGAGGTCAGGAGGGAGAGAGTTCAGGAGCTGGACAGAGGAGGAGGAGTGAGCGGGCAGGAGGTCAGGAGGGAGAGAGTTCAGGAGCTGGAGGGAGGAGGAGGAGCGCTTTTTTGGACACTCAAAGACGCTTTACATCATTCATTCACTCCATACTTGGTGGTAGTAAGCTACTATTGTAGCCACAGCTGCCCTGGGGTAGACTAACATCAGCGAGGCAACCAGTCTGTGCCATCGGCCCCTCCGACCACCACCACCCACTCACTCCCTCACTACATTCAGTGAAGCCAGTGGAGGTGTTGTAGGACTCGAGCTGCAGAGTTTGGGAGGAGGTTCTGGAGGAGTTTCTGGAGGAGGTTCTGGAGGAGGTTCTGGAGGAGGTTCTGGAGGATTCGTTGAGGAAACTAAACATAAATGAGTTGCAGTGACTCACGATCTGTTTGAGGACGTGGCTCCCGACGCTGTGCATCCCGATCTTCAGAGGAAGGTTGTATCCGAACCCACGACCGAACTCCAGCATCTGCAGCTGCTCCACGTTCTGAGCTCCCTCCAGCGCCACCACCAGGAGAGCGCTGACACCTGCGGGACAATACAGTCACTACAGCGCCACCACCAGGAGAGCACTGACACCTGCAGGACAATACAGTCACTACAGCGCCACCTCCAGGAGAGCACTGACACCTGCAGGACAATACAGTCACTACAGCGCCACCACCAGGAGAGCACTGACACCTGCGGGACAATACAGTCACTACAGCGCCACCACCAGGAGAGCACTGACACCTGCGGGACAATACAGTCACTACAGCGCCACCACCAGGAGAGCGCTGACACCTGCAGGACAATACAGTCACTACAGCGCCACCACCAGGAGAGCACTGACACCTGCGGGACAATACAGTCACTACAGCGCCACCACCAGGAGAGCGCTGACACCTGCAGGACAATACAGTCACTACAGCGCCACCACCAGGAGAGCGCTGACACCTGCAGGACAATACAGTCACTACAGCGCCACCACCAGGAGAGCACTGACACCTGCGGGACAATACAGTCACTACAGCGCCACCACCAGGAGAGCGCTGACACCTGCAGGACAATACAGTCACTACAGCGCCACCACCAGGAGAGCGCTGACACCTGCAGGACAATACAGTCACTACAGCGCCACCACCAGGAGAGCGCTGACACCTGCAGGACAATACAGTCACTACAGCGCCACCACCAGGAGAGCACTGACACCTGCGGGACAATACAGTCACTACAGCGCCACCACCAGGAGAGCGCTGACACCTGCAGGACAATACAGTCACTACAGCGCCACCACCAGGAGAGCACTGACACCTGCAGGACAATACAGTCACTCCAGCGCCACCACCAGGAGAGCACTGACACCTGCAGGACAATACAGTCACTACAGCGCCACCTCCAGGAGAGCGCTGACACCTGCGGGACAATACAGTCACTACAGCGCCACCTCCAGGAGAGCGCTGACACCTGCGGGACAATACAGTCACTACAGCGCCACCACCAGGAGAGCACTGACACCTGCAGGACAATACAGTCACTTCAGCGCCACCACCAGGAGAGCGCTGACACCTGCAGGACAATACAGTCACTACAGCGCCACCACCAGGAGAGCACTGACACCTGCAGGACAATACAGTCACTACAGCGCCACCACCAGGAGAGCACTGACACCTGCAGGACAATACAGTCACTCCAGCGCCACCACCAGGAGAGCGCTGACACCTGCAGGACAATACAGTCACTACAGCGCCACCTCCAGGAGAGCACTGACACCTGCAGGACAATACAGTCACTACATCGCCACCACCAGGAGAGCACTGACACCTGCGGGACAATACAGTCACTCCAGCGCCACCTCCAGGAGAGCACTGACACCTGCGGGACAATACAGTCACTCCAGCGCCACCACCAGGAGAGCACTGACACCTGCGGGACAATACAGTCACTCCAGCGCCACCACCAGGAGAGCACTGACACCTGCGGGACAATACAGTCACTCCAGCGCCACCACCAGGAGAGCACTGACACCTGCGGGACAATACAGTCACTCCAGCGCCACCACCAGGAGAGCACTGACACCTGCGGGACAATACAGTCACTCCAGCGCCACCACCAGGAGAGCACTGACACCTGCGGGACAATACAGTCACTCCAGCGCCACCACCAGGAGAGCACTGACACCTGCGGGACAATACAGTCACTCCAGCGCCACCACCAGGAGAGCACTGACACCTGCGGGACAATACAGTCACTCCAGCGCCACCACCAGGAGAGCACTGACACCTGCGGGACAATACAGTCACTCCAGCGCCACCACCAGGAGAGCACTGACACCTGCGGGACAATACAGTCACTCCAGCGCCACCACCAGGAGAGCACTGACACCTGCAGGACAATACAGTCACTACAGCGCCACCTCCAGGAGAGCACTGACACCTGCAGGACAATACAGTCACTCCAGCGCCACCACCAGGAGAGCACTGACACCTGCAGGACAATACAGTCACTACAGCGCCACCTCCAGGAGAGCACTGACACCTGCAGGACAATACAGTCACTCCAGCGCCACCACCAGGAGAGCGCTGACACCTGCAGGACAATACAGTCACTCCAGCGCCACCACCAGGAGAGCGCTGACACCTGCAGGACAATACAGTCACTACAGCGCCACCACCAGGAGAGCACTGACACCTGCAGGACAATACAGTCACTACAGCGCCACCTCCAGGAGAGCACTGACACCTGCAGGACAATACAGTCACTACAGCGCCACCTCCAGGAGAGCACTGACACCTGCAGGACAATACAGTCACTACAGCGCCACCACCAGGAGAGCACTGACACCTGCGGGACAATACAGTCACTACAGCGCCACCACCAGGAGAGCACTGACACCTGCGGGACAATACAGTCACTCCAGCGCCACCACCAGGAGAGCACTGACACCTGCAGGACAATACAGTCACTACAGCGCCACCACCAGGAGAGCACTGACACCTTTTGTGCAAATGCACCCTTATTATACCAATTGTGTGATTATTTTTTTGGGATGTTTTTCTAAATTTGTGTCGTTTTATTTGAAGATTTTAAATCAAAATAAGTTAAAAAAAATAATCTGTCTTCGTCGTAGAGTTAGTGTTGTAGGGTTACAGTAGTGTGTTGTAGGGCGTTGTAGGATCATTGTAAGGGGCTGTACCTGACTTTAGC
>CM038350.1:0-247500 GCA_021464625.1 Proterorhinus semilunaris | reverse complement strand
GGGTCTAAAGTGGGTCTAATGCGGGTCTAATGCGGGCCTAATGCGGGTCTAATGCGGGCCTAATGCGGGTCTAAAGCGGGTCTAATGCGGGCCTAATGCGGGTCTAAAGCGGGCCTAATGCGGGTCTAATGCGGGTCTAATGCGGGTCTAATGCGGGTCTAATGCGGGCCTAATGCGGGCCTAATGCGGGCCTAATGCGGGTCTAATGCGGGTCTAATGCGGGTCTAATGCGGGCCTAATGCGGGCCTAATGCGGGTCTAATGCGGGCCTAATGCGGGTCTAATGCGGGCCTAATGCGGGCCTAATGCGGGTCTAATGCGGGCCTAATGCGGGTCTAATGTGGGCCTAATGCGGGCCTAATGCGGGTCTAATGCGGGCCTAAGTGCTGGCCCGAGGGCCCAGACGATTCTCAGCCGATAGTAATTATGCTGTAGTTCGGCCGATACTGGGCCGTGATAATAAGTGAGAGTCACGATGCTGTAGTGATGATGATGATGAGGAAGGGGAGGAGCAGAGGAGGAGGAGGAGGAGGAGCAGAGGAGGAGGAGCACAGGAGGAGGAGGTGTACCTCTCTTGGGCTCGCAGAACTCCAGGGCCAGCTCGTTCTCCAGGTCTTTGAGGGCATCGAAGTCTCTCTTGACATAAACTCTTTCTGGATTCCCGCTGATCTCCTGCAGCTGCGTCGTGTTGGCGTCCACCACCCCGATGGCGTAGACGACCACCCCGAGGTCATGGAGGTGCTGCAGGAGAGAGGGGGGGTTAGGACCACACCGAGACCACCCAAGACCACCCAGGGCGATATATCGTCAACAAGATCATATCGAAATCATTGTTTGGGAGAAAATAACATTTATAAAATCGAGTTTATCCTCAGTGACTGAACAGTTATCAGCTCTGCTTTGTCTTTATCTGGACCACTTTACCACAGTTCCTTCTTATCGGCCCAAAGGCTGTCTTTATCTCTTTATCTGGACCACTTTACCACAGTTCCTTCTTATCGGCCCAAAGGCTGTCTTTATCTGGACCACTTTACCACAGTTCCTTCTTATCGGCCCAAAGGCTGTCTTTATCTGGACCACTTTACTACAGTTCCTTCTTATCGGCCCAAAGGCTGTCTTTATCTGGACCACTTTACCACAGTTCCTTCTTATCGGCCCAAAGGCTGTCTTTATCTGGACCACTTTACCACAGTTCCTTCTTATCGGCCCAAAGGCTGTCTTTATCTGGACCACTTTACTACAGTTCCTTCTTATTGGCCCAAAGGCTGTCTTTATCTGGACCACTTTACTACAGTTCCTTCTTATCGGCCCAAAGGCTGTCTTTATCTGGACCACTTTACTACAGTTCCTTCTTATTGGCCCAAAGGCTGTCTTTATCTCTTTATCTGGACCACTTTACCACAGTTCCTTCTTATCGGCCCAAAGGCTGTCTTTATCTGGACCACTTTACCACAGTTCCTTCTTATCGGCCCAAAGGCTGTCTTTATCTGGACCACTTTACCACAGTTCCTTCTTATCGGCCCAAAGGCTGTCTTTATCTGGACCACTTTACTACAGTTCCTTCTTATCGGCCCAAAGGCTGTCTTTATCTGGACCACTTTACCACAGTTCCTTCTTATCGGCCCAAAGGCTGTCTTTATCTGGACCACTTTACCACATTTCCTTCTTATCGGCCCAAAGGCTGTCTTTATCTGGACCACTTTACTACATTTCCTTCTTATCGGCCCAAAGGCTGTCTTTATCTGGACCACTTTACTACATTTCCTTCTTATCGGCCCAAAGGCTGTCTTTATCTGGACCACTTTACTACATTTCCTTCTTATCGGCCCAAAGGCTGTCTTTATCTGGACCACTTTACCACAGTTCCTTCTTATCGGCCCAAAGGCTGTCTTTATCTGGACCACTTTACCACAGTTCCTTCTTATCGGCCCAAAGGCTGTCTTTATCTGGACCACTTTACCACAGTTCCTTCTTATCGGCCCAAAGGCTGTCTTTATCTGGACCACTTTACCACAGTTCCTTCTTATCGGCCCAAAGGCTGTCTTTATCTGGACCACTTTACTACAGTTCCTTCTTATCGGCCCAAAGGCTGTCTTTATCTGGACCACTTTACTACAGTTCCTTCTTATCGGCCCAAAGGCTGTCTTTATCTGGACCACTTTACCACAGTTCCTTCTTATCGGCCCAAAGGCTGTCTTTATCTGGACCACTTTACCACAGTTCCTTCTTATCGGCCCAAAGGCTGTCTTTATCTGGACCACTTTACCACAGTTCCTTCTTATCGGCCCAAAGGCTGTCTTTATCTGGACCACTTTACCACAGTTCCTTCTTATCGGCCCAAAGGCTGTCTTTATCTGGACCACTTTACCACAGTTCCTTCTTATCGGCCCAAAGGCTGTCTTCATCTGGACCACTTTTCTACAGTTCCTTCTTATCGGCCCAAAGGCTGTCTTTATCTGGACCACTTTACTACAGTTCCTTCTTATCGGCCCAAAGGCGGAGAACCATGATATTGTAACTTTGGTTCTGTGATGTTCATGTCATTTGTCTTTCTGTGCTGAACAGGAATGTAAACAAATCTGAAAATGTTCCGTTTTAGAACGTAAAGAATAAAAAGGCTAAATCTCTCCTCCCCTCTGTCCAGAACTTTACCCTCCTCATCGACGGTCACAACGTCACCCCCTCCCCCTCTGTACACAACCTCGGCATCATAATGGACCCCACCCTCTCATACAGAACACTCATCAACAACATCACTAAAACATCCTTCTTCCACCTCCTTAAGGATCCAGCCACAGCAGCACCATCAGCCCCTACAGTAAAGGACTCAGCCACAGTTAAGGATCCAGCCACAGCAGCACCATCAGCCCCTACAGTAAAGGACTCAGTCACAGTTAAGGATCCAGCCACAACAGCACCATCAGCGCCTACAGTAAAGGACTCAGTCACAGTTAAGGATCCAGCCACAACAGCACCATCAGCGCCTACAGTAAAGGACTCAGCCACAGTTAAGGATCCAGCCACAGCAGCACCATCAGCCCCTACAGTAAAGGACTCAGCCGCAGTTAAGGATCCAGCCACAGCAGCACCATCAGCGCCTACAGTAAAGGACTCAGCCACAGTTAAGGATCCAGCCACAACAGCACCATCAGCGCCTACAGTAAAGGACTCAGCCACAGTTAAGGATCCAGCCACAGCAGCACCATCAGCGCCTACAGTAAAGGACTCAGCCACAGTTAAGGATCCAGCCACAGCAGCACCATCAGCGCCTACAGTAAAGGACTCAGTCACAGTTAAGGATCCAGCCACAACAGCACCATCAGCGCCTACAGTAAAGGACTCAGTCACAGTTAAGGATCCAGCCACAACAGCACCATCAGCCCCTACAGTAAAGGACTCAGCCGCAGTTAAGGATCCAGCCACAGCAGCACCATCAGCGCCTACAGTAAAGGACTCAGCCGCAGTTAAGGATCCAGCCACAGCAGCACCATCCGCGCCTACAGTAAAGGACTCAGCCGCAGTTAAGGATCCAGCCACAGCAGCACCATCAGCGCCTACAGTAAAGGACTCAGCCACAGTTAAGGATCCAGCCACAGCAGCACCATCAGCGCCTACAGTAAAGGACTCAGTCACAGTTAAGGATCCAGCCACAACAGCACCATCAGCCCCTACAGTAAAGGACTCAGCCGCAGTTAAGGATCCAGCCACAGCAGCACCATCAGCCCCTACAGTAAAGGACTCAGCCGCAGTTAAGGATCCAGCCACAGCAGCACCATCAGCGCCTACAGTAAAGGACTGAGCCGCAGTTAAGGATCCAGCCACAGCAGCACCATCAGCCCCTACAGTAAAGGACTGAGCCGCAGTTAAGGATCCAGCCACAGCAGCACCATCAGCGCCTACAGTAAAGGACTCAGCCGCAGTTAAGGATCCAGCCACAGCAGCACCATCAGCGCCTACAGTAAAGGACTCAGTCACAGTTAAGGATCCAGCCACAGCAGCACCATCAGCCCCTACAGTAAAGGACTCAGCCGCAGTTAAGGATCCAGCCACAGCAGCACCATCAGCCCCTACAGTAAAGGACTCAGCCGCAGTTAAGGATCCAGCCACAGCAGCACCATCAGCGCCTACAGTAAAGGACTCAGTCACAGTTAAGGATCCAGCCACAGCAGCACCATCAGCGCCTACAGTAAAGGACTGAGCCGCAGTTAAGGATCCAGCCACAGCAGCACCATCAGCGCCTACAGTAAAGGACTCAGCCGCAGTTAAGGATCCAGCCACAGCAGCACCCTCAGTGCCTACAGTAAAGGACTCAGTCACAGTTAAGGATCCAGCCACAGCAGCACCATCAGCCCCTACAGTAAAGGACTCAGCCGCAGTTAAGGATCCAGCCACAGCAGCACCATCAGCGCCTACAGTAAAGGACTCAGTCACAGTTAAGGATCCAGCCACAGCAGCACCCTCAGTGCCTACAGTAAAGGACTGAGCCGCAGTTAAGGATCCAGCCACAGCAGCACCATCAGCCCCTACAGTAAAGGACTCAGCCGCAGTTAAGGATCCAGCCACAGCAGCACCATCAGCGCCTACAGTAAAGGACTCAGTCACAGTTAAGGATCCAGCCACAGCAGCACCATCAGCGCCTACAGTAAAGGACTGAGCCGCAGTTAAGGATCCAGCCACAGCAGCACCATCAGCGCCTACAGTAAAGGACTGAGCCGCAGTTAAGGATCCAGCCACAGCAGCACCATCAGCGCCTACAGTAAAGGACTCAGCCGCAGTTAAGGATCCAGCCACAGCAGCACCCTCAGTGCCTACAGTAAAGGACTGAGCCGCAGTTAAGGAACCAGCCACAGCAGCACCATCAGCGCCTACAGTAAAGGACTCAGCCGCAGTTAAGGATCCAGCCACAGCAGCACCATCAGCGCCTACAGTAAAGGACTCATCTGAAAAACATTACGATCAGAGGAATAGTGTCAAACCCAGACTTGGAGACACTCATCCATGCGTTTGTCTCCAGCAGGTTAGACGACTGTAACGGCTGCTCACTGGCCTTTCTAAACGAGCTGTTAGAGAGCCAGTGCAGAGACCGGAGCACTGGACTAATATGGTCGCATCTCCTGGTTCTAACAGGACTCGAGCAGCAGTGATAATTAATCTGTAACATTTGAAAGAAAATATGAGAAAAAAGAGGAACATTCACTTTCTCACTCACAGCGGAAAACTGTGAGACAGTCTTGGTTAATATCGGATATCGGCCGATACTCTGACCCCAAGTATCGATATTTGAAGCAAAAAAGCTGGATCCAGCACCGAATGATGATTAGTTAAATGAGACACTAATTATTGTTAATGATTAGGTAGATGATAATAATGTTTATGCAAATAAGATGCTAATGAGGCTCTGACCTGGGCGGGGCCCTTGACCTCGTCCTGGGCCTCTCCGTCTGTAATAACCACCAGCCTCTGTGTAAGGTCCGGGCGCCCCCCGTTGGCGGAGGACAAATACAGCTGGGCGAAGGTGATGGCCTCGCCCGTGTGCGTCCCGCCTCCGATCTGCTCCATGTTGTCCACGGCCGACAGCATCTCATCCTTAGAGAAGAACCGGTTCAGAGGAAACTCCAGCTGCTGGACCGTGCTGAACTGGACCACGCCAAAATGGATGGCGTCCTGCTCCACCGAAGACTTCCTGATCAGGCCCTTAATGAAGTCCTTCATCTTCTGGTACTCCTCAGGGTAAATGCTCCCCGAGCTGTCCACCAGGAACAGGAGGTCTCCAGAGACGCCCTTACACACTGAGGGGGAGACGGGAGCGAGGGGGGGGGGGGGGGACACACAGAGTTAGATCACAGGTGTGGTGAAATATTCCGCCTGTAAAAGTTGCTCTGACAAAGTATTACTTCAATAAAAGTCCTTCAGTACTTACGGTAGAAAGAACTGAAGTGTTCACACACACTAGTGATGAGAAGTTCGACTCATTTTACTGACTCGAGTTAGAATGAACCACAAAGTGAATCACTGTAAACCACTGTTTAAACCAATGAAAACAAAAATAAACATTGGTATTAATCATTTTAATCTGGTGCTATTTTCGAATATGAAACTGGATAAAGTAGCATTTTATATAATCCACAATATTGGGATTAAATGATATTTATCTTGAGTTTTTCCCTCCTCTGCCTAAATGGACCTCCCTGATTGATCTACAGTTCAGTGCGAGGCTAGCTTAGCCGAGCGTTAGCGGTTGAGTCTTTGGATTGATGCTAACAGAGTGATTCGTTCTAGTTCATAGTCGCTAACGCTAACGCTCGTTTTATTCACAAATATCCAACCTCTGAATAAACCCAAACGTTTGGTCTCTGAATGATCCCGACAAAAAGGAAACATAAATACTGCCGTCTAACAGATTATCCGTCCATCCTCTTCCTCTGGTCCGTTGCTGGATCATGGGAATCACATTGCACCAGCCCCTATAGCGCCTCCTGCAGGCGGTGGCTCCACAGAAGGATGGCCTGATTCTAACTAGGACCTGTTTGCCCCGGGAGACCCTACAGGGGCACCAGGCCCCCGACAGCAGAGCTCCAGGATCCACCTCCCCCCTCGGTTCAAGGACACACACACACACACGCACGCGCACACACGCGCACACACACACATACACACGCACGCACACACGCACGCACGCACACACGCACACACACGCACACACACACGCACATATACACACGCACACACACACACGCACACACGCACACGCGCACACACACACACGCACACACACACACACGCACACACGCGCACACACACACGCACGCACACACGCACACGCGCACACACGCACACACACACATACACACGCACGCGCACACACGCGCGCACACATACACACGCACGCGCACACACGCGCACACACACACATACACACGCACACGCACGCACGCACACACGCGCACACACACATACACACGCACACGCACACACGCACACACACACACATACACACGCACACGCACACGCGCACACACGCACACACACACATACACACGCACGCGCACACACGCGCGCACACACACACATACACACGCACACGCACACACGCACACACACACACATACACACGCACACGCACACACGCACACACACACACATACACACGCACACGCACGCGCACACACACGCGCACACACACGCACGCACGCACACACGCGCGCACGCACACACGCGCACACTCAAATGTTCGTGATGGTGGAGCAGAGGGCGGAGCTTACCGTAGGTGGAGCAGAGGGCAGGGCTCACCGTTGGGGGAGCAGAGGGCGGAGCTTACCGTTGGGGGAGCAGAGGGCGGAGCTTACCGTAGGTGGAGCAGAGGGCGAAGCTTACCATAGGTGGAGCAGAGGGCAGGGCTCACCGTTGGGGGAGCAGAGGGCGGAGCTTACCGTAGGTGGAGCAGAGGGCAGGGCTCACCGTTGGGGGAGCAGAGGGCGGAGCTTACCGTAGGTGGAGCAGAGGGCGGAGCTTACCGTTGGGGGAGCAGAGGGCGGAGCTTACCGTTGGGGGAGCAGAGGGCGGAGCTTACCGTAGGTGGAGCAGAGGGCGAAGCTTACCATAGGTGGAGCAGAGGGCAGGGCTCACCGTTGGGGGAGCAGAGGGCGGAGCTTACCGTAGGTGGAGCAGAGGGCAGGGCTCACCGTTGGGGGAGCAGAGGGCGGAGCTTACCGTAGGTGGAGCAGAGGGCGGAGCTTACCGTTGGGGGAGCAGAGGGCGGAGCTTACCGTGGGTGGAGCAGAGGGCGGAGCTTACCGTTGGGGGAGCAGAGGGCGGAGCTTACCGTTGGGGGAGCAGAGGGCGGAGCTTACCGTGGGTGGAGCAGAGGGCGGAGCTTACCGTTGGGGGAGCAGAGGGCGGAGCTTACCATAGGTGGAGCAGAGGGCGGGGCTTACCGTTGGGGAAGCAGAGGGCGGAGCTTACCGTAGGTGGAGCAGAGGGCGGAGCTTACCGTTGGGGGAGCAGAGGGCGGAGCTTACCGTTGGGGGAGCAGAGGGCGGAGCTTACCATAGGTGGAGCAGAGGGCGGAGCTTACCGTAGGTGGAGCAGAGGGCGGAGCTTACCGTAGGTGGAGCAGAGGGCGGAGCTTACCGTAGGTGGAGCAGAGGGCGGAGCTTACCGTTGGGGGAGCAGAGGGCGGAGCTTACCGTAGGTGGAGCAGAGGGCGGAGCTTACCGTGGGTGGAGCAGAGGGCGGAGCTTACCGTTGGGGGAGCAGATGTCCGTGAGGATGTTGTCTTTGATGGGTTTCAGGGCGTCGAAGTTCTGGACAAAGAACATCTTCTTGGGGTTTCCTGAGATCTCCAGCAGCTCCGCCGTGTTGGCGTCCTTCACTCCGATGGCGTAGACCGTCACGCCCTGGGACCGAAGAATGGCCGCCGGCTCCTTCACCTTATCCGCCGACTTTCCGTCTGTGATAACGATCAGGTACTCGGACACCTGCCGGGAACAAACCGTCAGAGAAGCTCAGCTTGAGTTCATGTTTGCTCAACACAAAAAATAAAACAATTTGGGACGAAGATTTTGGGCCCACCTGGATGAAACAAAATGGAAAAATATATTTAAACACAAAGAAAATGACTTTTTCAAATAGATCGTACTGTGACGCAGCTGAACTCTCCCTCCGTTACCGTGGTTACTGTTACATCTCGCGATACTTCCGTCGTCACCCATGCGAGAGTTTAGCGGGTTAAACATGGCGGCGCACCGGTGGGTAGACATGGTTACACCACGACCAAGCCACGCTGTTGATCCGTGTGCTGTGAATGAATGGAATCGGTAAGCTAATGTGCTAAGGCTAATGTGCTAAGGCTAATGTGCTAAGGCTAATGTGCTAAGGCTAATGTGCTAAGGCTAATGTGCTAAGGCTAATGTGCTAAGGCTAATGTGCTAAAGCTAATGTGCTAAGGCTAATGTGCTAAGGCTAGTCAGCGTAGCCGCTGCTGTAGGTTTTTCCTGTGCCTTTGGTTTAAATGCCTAGAGCGTGAAGATGTCGTCATTATTTTCTAGATGTTTTATGATGTCTGATTGATAGCTGCTATGTTTTGGCTTTAGCTGCTGGCCCTGCCATGACCGTGGTTATTAAGAAAGTAATACATTCATGCTTTTTGATTATAGTTGCTGTAGATGAATGTATTGATTGTGTGCATTTGTGGATGAAAAGGAAACTATTATCGGGCTTTGCGACATCAACAGAGTCAGGATGGTCATGTGGGAGTGGTCCGCCTGACCAGCAAAGCTCTGTTTACCATTCCAGCTGGCTGTACTGGTGCTGTTGATGGTTTTGCTGACCTCAAGACCCGGCCTGCTACCCAGTACGCGCTCATCGAGCCTCTCCTTTTACCTGGTGGACTCTGCATTCAGAACTGCCCAGTTATTGTGCGAAATGAGTCTGAGCAAGACGTCACAGCAAGTGCAGACTTTAAACCTTCAACTCTGCAGTTTGACTTTGGTGATTCTCCATGTCGGCCGAGTGGAAGGAACGCATTACAACTAAACTGAACAGCATGATATAGACTTTGGCTGCACTGACAAAGTTCAACATCAGATTAAATTGCACGATGAGACTCCTTTCCAACTCCGTGCTTGACCAGAACATCCGCGAGCACCTGCGTGACCTCCTAGAAGCTGATCCGTGAGTCCCATTCGCCTGTTTTCTCCCTGATTGTCGTCGTTAGGAAGAAAAACTGAGACGTTCGTCTGTGCATAGATTATAGGAAGCTTAATCTACAGACGGTGACGGACGCCTAACCCTTCCCCAATCTTGAGGAATCTTTTTCGGCGTTGTCGGGGTCCAGATGGTTCACGGTGTTGAAATCCGGCTATTGCTGGGTTGCAGGTGACATCACAGCATTCCAAAGGCCAATACTATTATATGGGGGGGGAATTATTTAGTTTTTGAGGACATTTTTGGTCTTGTACAGAGAGATCATGGACCCAGGGACTGATATTAATGATCATTTTTGTAATTCATACTCTTTCTTTTGAGCTACGACTTGTGAAAGTGTAATGTGGTTAATAGGAAAAACGTGGTCCTGCCCCCACTGGGTCCGGTGACATCATCAAATTCTAGAACCTGCAACCCAGCAATTATCAGATTGCCATGAGTGAAGAGGACAAAGCCAAAACCGCTTTTGTGACACCATTGGGCTGTTGGGAATTTGACCGCGTGCCACAGGGCGGCACAAATGCACTTTCTAACGTCGAATGGAAAATGCCTGAAGGAGGCACTTGTTTTCCTGGATGACATTATCATTTTTTCGGATACACTGAAGGAGCATGAGAGGAGGTTGTTGCACGTCCTTGGTCGTTTGAAGAATTACGGCCTGAAGCTTTCTTCTGAAAAATGCCGGTTCTACCAGATGTCTGTGAAATATCTTGGGCACGTAATGTCTGAACGAGGAGTCGAGACGGACCCAGCGAAAATTGAAGCTTTACAATCCTGGCCAATTCCGCCAAATCTCAAAGAGCTAAGATCTTTCCTGGGTTATTATCGACGATTCATTAAGGGCTACTCCTCTCATCAAGCCGCTGAATGACCTCACAAAGGGTGATCCACCTGGCGAGCGATGGACTCCAGGGTGTCAAAGAGCATTTGACCTCCTCATGGACAAGTTAACATCGTCCCCTGTTCTCAGAATTGCTGACCCCAAGCAGCCATACGTTCTGCATCCAGACGCTGCATCAGGAACAGGACGAGAGTCATATCGCCTATGCCGGTCGAGGGCTGTCACGATACCCATAAGCTCATTGAAGTGAAACTGAAAAATGTACCGACTAATGGTACGGCGCTCTCTTCACTTACTCATTTGAACTCTAGTTCCATGCGGAACGCCAGAACTATGATGCTGATGCCTTATCCAGACGGCCACATCAAGGCCAGAGGATGCCCAGTCTTTGAAGGAGCAAAGCCTCATTCAGCAGTTTCTGGAGCATCATGTCGCTGAGGCTGGAGAAGTGGAGGAAATCTCTGTTGCCATTGTCAACGCCATCTGTGAGCGCTCCTTGGCTAAAGACTCTCTTTCTTCACCCTCGCCGAGTCTCTCTCTATGCACGTCGATGGCATTCCTGTGAGCTATTGCTCGGAATATCTACATAGCCTTCCAGCGCTTTCGTCATCTCACTTGAGGGACTGACAGCTTGTCCATCAGTTGGAAATGGGAGAGAAGGTTGTTCCTACTCTGAGACAAGAACGTCCTCTTCTACTAAGAGAGCTCAACAAACTGGAGCTGAGAGACGGAATTCTCCACCGGAGGAGACGGGAAGATAAACACACCAACTTCCAAACTCAATACTAAATAATCCACCAGAGATACACAGTGAATATGATTCAGAGAGCTCTTCCATGTGTCCAACATGTAAAGACAGTATGGAAAGTATTATAGGACCATTAGATACTGAAATTCCTTTTGATCCCTTTCACTTGGTGTTAGGAAACATGAATACATTCTGAGAATCCTACTTTGCTGTGCACTCTTCTATTGTACAAAGATCATTGAAAAGGTCATGTCAGTAATACCATTAGAAAGGGTGTAAGAGAGGCTTTGAATTCTTAAAATAAATAGAAGAAAACCTTTTAGCCCTCTACCATGAAGGGAAAGGAGAAACGTTTGTATTGGGTTTTCAGATGAAGAGGACAAAATTATGAGTATTTCTGAGCGTCACCTTGTGCCCCCTGGTGGTCTCCGCCCGTGTGAACAATGGGCCCATGAAGCTCAGAGCTTTGCCCGTCTCTGTGCCGCCGCCCCTCTGCATGATGGCCTCCACCGCTCGCTCCAGCGACGCCGCGTCCGAGTGCGCCGTCAGGTCGAACTCCAGCTCCGGGTCGTCCGCGTATTTGGCCACGCCGATCCGCACGTGGTCCGGCCCGATCCGGAACGTGTCCAGGAACTCCAGGATGAACTTCTTCATGTCCTGGAAATCTGATGGATAGATGCTCCCGGAGTGATCGATGAGGAAGAAGATGTCGGCCTCGTCCGTCTGCACGCAACCTGAAAATATATACACGAGTCAGAGCGCAGCCCGGAGAAATATATACGAGTCAGAGCGCAGCCTGGAGAAATATACACGAGTCAGAGCGCAGCCTGGAGAAATATATACGAGTCAGAGCGCAGCCCGGAGAAATATATACGAGTCAGAGCGCAGCCTGGAGAAATATATACGAGTCAGAGCGCAGCCCGGGGAAATATACACGAGTCAGAGCGCAGCCCGGAGAAATATATACATGAGTCAGAGCGCAGCCTGGAGAAATATACACGAGTCAGAGGGCAGCCCGGAGAAATATATACGAGTCAGAGCGCAGCCCGGAGAAATATATACATGAGTCAGAGCGCAGCCTGGAGAAATATATACATGAGTCAGAGCGCAGCCCGGAGAAATATACACGAGTCAGAGCGCAGCCCGGAGAAATATATACACGAGTCAGAGCGCAGCCTGGAGTAATATATACGAGTCAGAGCGCAGCCTGGAGAAATATATACGAGTCAGAGCGCAGCCCGGAGAAATATATACATGAGTCAGAGCGCAGCCTGGAGTAATATATACGAGTCAGAGCGCAGCCTGGAGAAATATATACGAGTCAGAGCGCAGCCTGGAGAAATATATACGAGTCAGAGCGCAGCCTGGAGAAATATATACGAGTCAGAGCGCAGCCTGGAGAAATATATACGAGTCAGAGCGCAGCCCGGAGAAATATATACGAGTCAGAGCGCAGCCTGGAGAAATATATACGAGTCAGAGCGCAGCCCGGAGAAATATATACATGAGTCAGAGCGCAGCCTGGAGAAATATATACATGAGTCAGAGCGCAGCCTGGAGAAATATACACGAGTCAGAGCGCAGCCCGGAGAAATATATACATGAGTCAGAGCGCAGCCTGGAGAAATATATACGAGTCAGAGCGCAGCCTGGAGAAATATATACATGAGTCAGAGCGCAGCCTGGAGAAATATATACACGAGTCAGAGCGCAGCCTGGAGAAATATATACATGAGTCAGAGCGCAGCCCGGAGAAATATATACGAGTCAGAGCGCAGCCTGGAGAAATATATACGAGTCAGAGCGCAGCCTGGAGAAATATATACGAGTCAGAGCGCAGCCTGGAGAAATATACACGAGTCAGAGCGCAGCCTGGAGAAATATACACGAGTCAGAGCGCAGCCCGGAGAAATATATACATGAGTCAGAGCGCAGCCTGGAGAAATATATACATGAGTCAGAGCGCAGCCTGGAGAAATATATACATGAGTCAGAGCGCAGCCTGGAGAAATATATACGAGTCAGAGCGCAGCCCGGAGAAATATATACGAGTCAGAGCGCAGCCCGGAGAAATATATACATGAGTCAGAGCGCAGCCCGGAGAAATATATACGAGTCAGAGCGCAGCCCGGAGAAATATATACATGAGTCAGAGCGCAGCCTGGAGAAATATATACATGAGTCAGAGCGCAGCCTGGAGAAATATATACATGAGTCAGAGCGCAGCCCGGAGAAATATATACATGAGTCAGAGCGCAGCCCGGAGAAATATATACATGAGTCAGAGCGCAGCCTGGAGAAATATATACATGAGTCAGAGCGCAGCCTGGAGAAATATATACATGAGTCAGAGCGCAGCCTGGAGAAATATATACATGAGTCAGAGCGCAGCCCGGAGAAATATATACATGAGTCAGAGCGCAGCCCGGAGAAATATATACGAGTCAGAGCGCAGCCTGGAGAAATATATATACGAGTCAGAGCGCAGCCTGGAGAAATATATACATGAGTCAGAGCGCAGCCCGGAGAAATATATACGAGTCAGAGCGCAGCCTGGAGAAATATATATACGAGTCAGAGCGCAGCCTGGAGAAATATATACGAGTCAGAGCGCAGCCCGGAGAAATATATACATGAGTCAGAGCGCAGCCCGGAGAAATATATACATGAGTCAGAGCGCAGCCCGGAGAAATATATACGAGTCAGAGCGCAGCCTGGAGAAATATATACGAGTCAGAGCGCAGCCCGGAGAAATATATACATGAGTCAGAGCGCAGCCCGGAGAAATATATACATGAGTCAGAGCGCAGCCCGGAGAAATATATACATGAGTCAGAGCGCAGCCCAGAGAAATATATACATGAGTCAGAGCGCAGCCTGGAGAAATATATACATGAGTCAGAGCGCAGCCCGGAGAAATATATACATGAGTCAGAGCGCAGCCCGGAGAAATATATACGAGTCAGAGCGCAGCCCGGAGAAATATATACATGAGTCAGAGCGCAGCCTGGAGAAATATATGCGAGTCAGAGCGCAGCCCAGAGAAATATATACATGAGTCAGAGCGCAGCCCGGAGAAATATATACGAGTCAGAGCGCAGCCTGGAGAAATATACACGAGTCAGAGCGCAGCCTGGAGAAATATATACACGAGTCAGAGCGCAGCCTGGAGAAATATATACGAGTCAGAGCGCAGCCCGGAGAAATATATACATGAGTCAGAGCGCAGCCCGGAGAAATATATACGAGTCAGAGCGCAGCCCGGAGAAATATATACATGAGTCAAAGCGCAGCCCGGAGAAATATATACATGAGTCAGAGCGCAGCCTGGAGAAATATATACATGAGTCAGAGCGCAGCCCGGAGAAATATATACATGAGTCAGAGCGCAGCCCGGAGAAATATATACGAGTCAGAGCGCAGCCCGGAGAAATATATACATGAGTCAGAGCGCAGCCCAGAGAAATATATACATGAGTCAGAGCGCAGCCTGGAGAAATATATATACGAGTCAGAGCGCAGCCCGGAGAAATATATACGAGTCAGAGCGCAGCCCGGAGAAATATATACATGAGTCAGAGCGCAGCCTGGAGAAATATATACATGAGTCAGAGCGCAGCCCGGAGAAATATATACACGAGTCAGAGCGCAGCCTGGAGAAATATATACATGAGTCAGAGCGCAGCCCGGAGAAATATATACATGAGTCAGAGCGCAGCCCGGAGAAATATATACACGAGTCAGAGCGCAGCCTGGAGAAATATATACGAGTCAGAGCGCAGCCCGGAGAAATATATACATGAGTCAGAGCGCAGCCCGGAGAAATATATACATGAGTCAGAGCGCAGCCTGGAGAAATATATACATGAGTCAGAGCGCAGCCCGGAGAAATATATACATGAGTCAGAGCGCAGCCCGGAGAAATATATACATGAGTCAGAGCGCAGCCCGGAGAAATATATACACGAGTCAGAGCGCAGCCCGGAGAAATATATACATGAGTCAGAGCGCAGCCTGGAGAAATATATACATGAGTCAGAGCGCAGCCCGGAGAAATATATACATGAGTCAGAGCGCAGCCCAGAGAAATATATACATGAGTCAGAGCGCAGCCTGGAGAAATATATACATGAGTCAGAGCGCAGCCCGGAGAAATATATACATGAGTCAGAGCGCAGCCCGGAGAAATATATACATGAGTCAGAGCGCAGCCTGGAGAAATATATACATGAGTCAGAGCGCAGCCTGGAGAAATATATACATGAGTCAGAGCGCAGCCCGGAGAAATATATACATGAGTCAGAGCGCAGCCTGGAGAAATATATACATGAGTCAGAGCGCAGCCTGGAGAAATATATACATGAGTCAGAGCGCAGCCCAGAGAAATATATACATGAGTCAGAGCGCAGCCTGGAGAAATATATACATGAGTCAGAGCGCAGCCCGGAGAAATATATACATGAGTCAGAGCGCAGCCCGGAGAAATATATACATGAGTCAGAGCGCAGCCTGGAGAAATATATACATGAGTCAGAGCGCAGCCTGGAGAAATATATACATGAGTCAGAGCGCAGCCCGGAGAAATATATACATGAGTCAGAGCGCAGCCTGGAGAAATATATACATGAGTCAGAGCGCAGCCCGGAGAAATATATACACGAGTCAGAGCGCAGCCTGGAGAAATATATACATGAGTCAGAGCGCAGCCTGGAGAAATATATACGAGTCAGAGCGCAGCCCGGAGAAATATATACGAGTCAGAGCGCAGCCTGGAGAAATATATACATGAGTCAGAGCGCAGCCTGGAGAAATATATACATGAGTCAGAGCGCAGCCCGGAGAAATATATACACGAGTCAGAGCGCAGCCTGGAGAAATATATACATGAGTCAGAGCGCAGCCTGGAGAAATATATACGAGTCAGAGCGCAGCCCGGAGAAATATATACGAGTCAGAACGCAGCCTGGAGAAATATATACATGAGTCAGAGCGCAGCCTGGAGAAATATATACATGAGTCAGAGCGCAGCCTGGAGAAATATATACGAGTCAGAGCGCAGCCCGGAGAAATATATACGAGTCAGAGCGCAGCCTGGAGAAATATATACATGAGTCAGAGCGCAGCCTGGAGAAATATATACATGAGTCAGAGCGCAGCCCGGAGAAATATATACATGAGTCAGAGCGCAGCCCGGAGAAATATATACATGAGTCAGAGCGCAGCCTGGAGAAATATATACATGAGTCAGAGCGCAGCCTGGAGAAATATATACATGAGTCAGAGCGCAGCCCGGAGAAATATATACGAGTCAGAGCGCAGCCCGGAGAAATATATACATGAGTCAGAGCGCAGCCTGGAGAAATATATACATGAGTCAGAGCGCAGCCCGGAGAAATATATACGAGTCAGAGCGCAGCCCGGAGAAATATATACATGAGTCAGAGCGCAGCCTGGAGAAATATATACACGAGTCAGAGCGCAGCCCGGAGAAATATATACATGAGTCAGAGCGCAGCCTGGAGAAATATATACATGAGTCAGAGCGCAGCCCGGAGAAATATATACATGAGTCAGAGCGCAGCCCGGAGAAATATATACACGAGTCAGAGCGCAGCCCGGAGAAATATATACACGAGTCAGAGCGCAGCCTGGAGAAATATATACATGAGTCAGAGCGCAGCCTGGAGAAATATATACGAGTCAGAGCGCAGCCCGGAGAAATATATACATGAGTCAGAGCGCAGCCTGGAGAAATATATACACGAGTCAGAGCGCAGCCTGGAGAAATATATACGAGTCAGAGCGCAGCCTGGAGAAATATATACGAGTCAGAGCGCAGCCTGGAGAAATATATACGAGTCAGAGCGCAGCCCGGAGAAATATATACGAGTCAGAGCGCAGCCCGGAGAAATATATACGAGTCAGAGCGCAGCCTGGAGAAATATATACATGAGTCAGAGCGCAGCCTGGAGAAATATATACATGAGTCAGAGCGCAGCCTGGAGAAATATATACATGAGTCAGAGCGCAGCCCGGAGAAATATATACGAGTCAGAGCGCAGCCCGGAGAAATATATACATGAGTCAGAGCGCAGCCCGGAGAAATATATACATGAGTCAGAGCGCAGCCCGGAGAAATATATACATGAGTCAGAGCGCAGCCTGGAGAAATATATACGAGTCAGAGCGCAGCCCGGAGAAATATATACGAGTCAGAGCGCAGCCCGGAGAAATATATACATGAGTCAGAGCGCAGCCTGGAGAAATATATACATGAGTCAGAGCGCAGCCCGGAGAAATATATACATGAGTCAGAGCGCAGCCTGGAGAAATATATACGAGTCAGAGCGCAGCCTGGAGAAATATATACGAGTCAGAGCGCAGCCCGGAGAAATAAAACTAAATCCGAGGGATAGATTTAGTTTTCGTCGTGATCGTCATGACGATGAGGAAGATGGCGTCCTCCGTCTGCACGGCCTACGGGTATACACTTTTCGTTTACAGGTAGATCCCCAACTGTTCAGGGCGTGGTCACCATTCACCCTTTTGATCGGGGTCATGTGACAGATGTCTGTACCAAATGATTTTATTGTTATTAAAGTACCCTCTTTAAGGCTCCTCCCCCTGGTTGCCACGGTGATGGCGCTCCGGTAGATGTTGTGGCAAAGCGTACTCCGCAGAACCTTCTTCAGAGACTTGAGTTTGGTGAAACTGTCCACGATAAAGACGTGTTTGTTTGCCGGGTAAGACGCCATCTTGTCCAGCTCCTGCTTGTTGGCGTCCTTCACGCCGAGCGCGTACACGGTCACGTTCGCTCGCCGTAGCTCCAGGCCAGCCGCCGCCACGTCGTCCTGGAAACACCGTCACAGTGTAAACAGACATGATGAATAATAATAAAACATTTAGAAACCCTCTGACCTGAGACTTCCCGTCCGTGATGACCACTGCCACCTGCTGGACGCCTGTGCCGGCGCGGCTGCCCCTCAGCGCCGTGAACACGCTCTCGCGGGTGAAGTTCAGAGCTCTGCCCGTGTTGGTGCCTCCTCCGTGGTACGGGAGGATCTTGATGAAGTTGAGGAGCTCCGCCTTGTTGTTGAAGCTGTCGAGGTAAACCTGAGCTTTGGGACGGTCGTTGTACATGACGATGCCCACGCGCACACGGGTCGGACTGACCTCGAGGCCGCTCACCACCGAGTGCAGGAATGACCTCACCAGCTGGATGTTTGAGGTCCCGATGCTGCCGGACTGGTCCACGATGAACACGATGTCGGCCAGCTTCGCCGAGCGGCAAACTGAGGACACGCCAGAACAGACACGTGAGGTCACAGACGTGAGGTCACATGAGGTCACAGACGTGAGGTCACATGAGGTCACAGATGTGAGGTCACAGACGTGAGGTCACATGAGGTCACAGACGTGAGGTCACACTAGTGAGGTCACACACGTGAGGTCACAGACGTGAGGTCACACACGTGTTGGTCACAGACGTGAGGTCACACTAGTGAGGTAGATGTTTCAGATCAGATGTTTCAGATCAGATGTTTCAGATCAGATGTTTCAGATCAGATGTTTCATATCTGATGTTTCAGATCAGATGTTTCATGTTAGATGTTTCAGATCAGATGTTTCAGATCAGATGTTTCAGATCAGATGTTTCAGATCAGATGTTTCATGTTAGATGTTTCAGATCAGATGTTTCAGATCAGATGTTTCAGAGCAGATGTTTCAGATCAGATGTTTCAGATCAGATGTTTCAGATCAGATGTTTCATGTTAGATGTTTCAGATCAGATGTTTCAGATCAGATGTTTCATGTTAGATGTTTCATGTTAGATGTTTCAGATCAGATGTTTCATGTTAGATGTTTCATGTTAGATGTTTCAGATCAGATGTTTCATGTTAGATGTTTCAGAGCAGATGTTTCAGATCAGATGTTTCAGATCAGATGTTTCAGATCAGATGTTTCATATCTGATGTTTCAGATCAGATGTTTCATGTTAGATGTTTCAGAGCAGATGTTTCAGATCAGATGTTTCAGATCAGATGTTTCAGATCTGTGGTGACTGTGACTCTGACCTCCACTGATGGTGCTGGTCACTTCCTGCTGCTCGAACATGGTCTTCAGCTTGGGGGCGATGTTGGGCACAAACTTGTAGGCGTGCGACGCGGACGACACCACCTTCATCTCGCTCATGTGCTCCCCCAGGGCCACGCCCGCCCCCGTGGCGCCCGGCGCGCCCGACACCACGTCCATCTCCCTCATGTCCTCCCCCACGGCCACGCCCACCACCGTGGCGCCCGTCGCCTTGACTACGCGTAATGCCTTGTACACGGAGTCGTCGGACGCCTTCCCGCTCAGAACCACCAGGTACTGCCTGAAGCCCTGCTCCGCCCGGCTGCCGGCCTCCTCTGTGAGGAAGTTCACCGCCGCGTACTGCAGAGCCGCGCCCAGGTTCCTCGGCTCGTTGGGCTGAAGACGCCTCAGTCTGAACTTCTTCACTTCGGCCAGAGTCTGCTCTTTGGTCAGGTCAGCGTTCAGGAGGAACTCTGTATTCACCGTGGAGCTGTACTGAGCCAGACCCACCCTGTAGGCATCTGCACCTACGTTCAGCTGGGTCACCACCCGATTCAGGAACGTCCGCACCTGCTGGAAGTCCTGCTGAGAGAGGCCGCTGTCCACCAGGAAGAAGATGTCTGCGAACTTCTCTGCCAGTGCTGGAGACAGAGCAGAGGAACCTTCAACCCACTGCCCACCAGAAGAGCTCCTCCATGAAGAGAAAACATCTGGAACGTTCTGATCTCCAAGACATCTGAGAGCGATGTTAAAACCTGGGGTAGGGCTTTGACCCTAACCCACTTTGGCTTTACCCAAATCTAACCCACTTTGGCTTTACCCAAATCTAACCCACTTTGGCTTTACCCAAATCTAACCCACTTTGGCTTTACCCAAATCTAAACCTAACCCACTTTGGCTTTACCCAAATCTAACCCTAACCCACTTTGGCTTTACCCAAATCTAAACCTAACCCACTTTGGCTTTACCCAAATCTAAACCTAACCCACTTTGGCTTTACCCAAATCTAAACCTAACCCACTTTGGCTTTACCCAAATCTAACCCTAAACCTAAAAGCTTCATGAAAAAATTGGCAAAAGCGAGAAGAAAACAACAAAGGGGCGACTTTTGTGAGACCGTCCGAGACTGAAAAAAGTTTGCTCCCCCTCTCCCCCCCACCCCCCCCTCTCCCCCCCTCCCCCTCGGCCTCACCCCCCCCTCTCCCCCCCTCCTCTCCCCCCCTCCCCCCTCGGCCTCACCCTCTCGCACGTCCTCCATGGACACACACACGGTCTGCAGCAGCCCCTCTCTCCTCCCCCTCTCTCCTCTCCCCCCCTCTCTCCTCTCCCCCCCTCTCTCCTCTCCCCCCCTCTCTCCCCCCCCTCTCTCCCCTCTCTCCCCCCTCTCTCTCCCCCCTCTCCCCCCTCTCTCCCCTCTCTCCCCTCTCTCCCCCCTCTCTCCCCCCCTCTCTCCCCTCTCTCCCCTCTCTCCCCCCTCTCTCCCCCCCCTCTCTCTCCCCCCCTCCCCCCTCGGCCTCACCCTCTCGCACGTCCTCCATGGACACACACACGGTCTGCAGCAGCCCCTCTGTGAGCCGTGTCAGGGCCTGGTATGAGTCGATCTTCAGGATGAACCTCTGAAACGGGCGTGAGGCGATTTCCCTCAGCTGTGTGGGGCTGGCTTGTCCCACCCCGATGGTGAAGACCAGGACGCCCATCTGCCGGAGCGCCTGGGCCGGGGCGAGCACCTAAAGCAGGAGGTCACAGTGAGACAGAGGAGATCCCAGAACATGACGTTAAAGGACGTGAATCCTGCTTAATGTAACTGAAGCCATAAAAGGGTGTTCTCTGGCCTCACTGTCGTGTTAATGGTTCCTGGACCCCCCCTTTAACGTGGTGGGGGGTTTGACCTGAATGATCCTGGAGCTCTGTGGTCGGGGGCTTCGTGCCCCTGGTAGGGTCTCCCAGGGCAAACAGGTCCTCGGTGACGGGTCAGACAAAGAGCGGTTCAGAAGCCCCTTATGAGAGACCAACAGGCCCGGTTAGAACCATGAGGCCGTCCTTCTGTGGACCCGCCACCTGCAGGGGGCGCTATAGGGGCTGGTGCAGCTCCAACAGCTGCCCCCACGACCCGGCAACGGACAAGTGGAAGAAGATGGATGGATAAAGCTGGGGTATCTGATTTTTTCTGTTCAAACAGTGACTGTCAGAGCCCCGGCTACTGATGATATCCATGTTTTACGCTCGTGTGCAGCTTTGAGTGAAGAAATAAAGGGCACTAATTTAGATTATACTTCTATACCTCCTGAGCCTGTGGTACCTGGTCTAAACCCTCCTGAGCCTGTGGTACCTGGTCTAAACCCTCCTGTGGTACCTGGTCTAAACCCTCCTGTGGTACCTGGTCTAAACCCTCCTGAGCCTGTGGTACCTGGTCTAAACCCTCCTGAGCCTGTGGTACCTGGTCTAAACCCTCCTGAGCCTGTGGTACCTGGTCTAAACCCTCCTGAGCCTGTGGTACCTGGTCTAAACCCTCCTGAGCCTGTGGTACCTGGTCTAAACCCTCCTGTGGTACCTGGTCAGTGGATTCTCCATCGGTGATGACCACAGCGATCTGAGGTACCCTCTGGGCCGCCCGGCTGCCGGCCTTGGGGGTAAAGTAGTTGGTCCGGATGAAGTCCAGGGCCTTCCCGGTCTCCGTCTCCCCGGTGCGGTACTCGACCTTCTCCAGCGCCTCCAGCAGGGATGTCTTCTCCAGGTGCTCGTTGAGGAGGAACTCCTGATACGGCTCACTGCTGTACTGAGCCAGAGCCACGCGCACCTGGACGAGCGAGAGTTCGGAACAACGTTTTTTTTTCAGTATCTAGTTGATCCAAAATCCCTCTGATCAAATCCTTGGAACTAATATGAAATAATAAAACATGGTACCTTGTCCTCCCTGTCCCCCTCCCCAGTACTGACCTTGTCCTCCCTGTCCCCCTCCCCAGTACTGACCTTGTCCTTCCTGTCCCCCTCCTCCCCAGTACTGACCTTGTCCTCCCTGTCCCCTCCTCCCCAGTACTGACCTTGTCCTCCCTGTCGCCCTCCTCCCCAGTACTGACCTTGTCCTCCCTGTCCCCCTCCTCCCCAGTACTGACCTTGTCCTCCCTGTCCCCTCCTCCCCAGTACTGACCTTGTCCTTCCTGTCCCCTCCTCCCCAGTACTGACCTTGTCCTTCCTGTCCCCCTCCTCCCCAGTACTGACCTTGTCCTCCCTGTCCCCTCCTCCCCAGTACTGACCTTGTCCTCCCTGTCCCCTCCTCCCCAGTACTGACCTTGTCCTCCCTGTCCCCCTTCTCCCCAGTACTGACCTTGTCCTCCCCGTCCCCCTCCTCCCCAGTACTGACCTTGTCCTCCCCGTCCCCCTCCTCCCCAGTACTGACCTTGTCCTCCCTGTCCCCCTCGTCCTCCCCTGTCCTGACCTTGTCCTCCCCGTCCCCCTCCTCCCCAGTACTGACCTTGTCCTCCCTGTCCCCCTCGTCCTCCCCTGTCCTGACCTTGTCCTCCCTGTCCCCCTCCTCCCCAGTACTGACCTTGTCCTCCCTGTCCCCTCCTCCCCTGTCCTGACCTTGTCCTCCCCGTCCCCCTCCTCCCCGTTCTGACCTTGTCCTCCCCGATGTCCAGTCCGTTGATGACGCTGCGCAGGAATCCTCTCATCTCCTCGAAGCTGCTCTGGCCGATGCTCGATGATCCGTCCACCAGGAAAACCACGTCCGCCACCGTCGCCCTGGCACATTCTGAAACGACCCGTCAGGAAATCAGAGGGTTCTACTGCTCCGCCCAGAGGACTGAGTCAGAGGGTTCTAATGCTGCGTCCAGACGACTGAGTCAGAGGGTTCTAATGCTGCATCCAGACGACTGAGTCAGAGGGTTCTAATGCTCCGCCCAGAGGACTGAGTCAGAGGGTTCTAATGTTCCGTCCAGACGACTGAGTCAGAGGGTTCTAATGTTCCGTCCAGACGACTGAGTCAGAGGGTTCTACTGCTCCGCCCAGAGGACTGAGTCAGAGGGTTCTAATGCTGCATCCAGACGACTGAGTCAGAGGGTTCTACTGCTCCGCCCAGAGGACTGAGTCAGAGGGTTCTAATGCTGCGTCCAGACGACTGAGTCAGAGGGTTCTAATGCTGCATCCAGACGACTGAGTCAGAGGGTTCTAATGCTCCGCCCAGAGGACTGAGTCAGAGGGTTCTAATGTTCCGTCCAGACGACTGAGTCAGAGGGTTCTAATGTTCCGTCCAGACGACTGAGTCAGAGGGTTCTACTGCTCCGCCCAGAGGACTGAGTCAGAGGGTTCTAATGCTGCATCCAGACGACTGAGTCAGAGGGTTCTAATGCTGCGCCCAGACGACTGAGTCAGAGGGTTCTACTGCTCCGTCCAGATGACTGAGTCAAAGGGTTCTAATGCTGCGTCCAGACGACTGAGTCAGAGGGTTCTAATGCTGCGTCCAGACGACTGAGTCAGAG
The DNA here is from genome assembly GCA_021464625.1 of Proterorhinus semilunaris. Taxonomy (NCBI): domain Eukaryota; kingdom Metazoa; phylum Chordata; class Actinopteri; order Gobiiformes; family Gobiidae; genus Proterorhinus; species Proterorhinus semilunaris. The sequence continues at coordinate 223,656 of CM038350.1, read as the reverse complement.
GGTTCTAATGCTGCGCCCAGACGACTGAGTCAGAGGGTTCTACTGCTGCGTCCAGACGACTGAGTCAGAGGGTTCTAATGCTGCGCCCAGACGACTGAGTCAGAGGGTTCTACTGCTCCGCCCAGAGGACTGAGTCAGAGGGTTCTAATGCTCTGTCCAGACGACTGAGTCAGAGGGTTCTAATGCTGCGCCCAGACGACTGAGTCAGAGGGTTCTACTGCTGCGTCCAGACGACTGAGTCAGAGGGTTCTAATGCTGCGCCCAGACGACTGAGTCAGAGGGTTCTACTGCTCCGCCCAGACGACTGAGTCAGAGGGTTCTACTGCTCCGTCCAGATGACTGAGTCAAAGGGTTCTAATGCTGCGTCCAGACGACTGAGTCAGAGGGTTCTAATGCTGCGTCCAGACGACTGAGTCAGAGGGTTCTAATGCTGCGTCCAGACGACTGAGTCAGAGGGTTCTAATGCTCTGTCCAGACGACTGAGTCAGAGGGTTCTAATGCTCTGTCCAGACGACTGAGTCAGAGGGTTCTAATGCTCTGTCCAGACGACTGAGTCAGAGGGTTCTAATGCTCTGTCCAGACGACTGAGTCAAAGGGTTCTAATGCTGCGTCCAGACGACTGAGTCAGAGGGTTCTAATGCTACGTCCAGACGACTGAGTCAGAGGGTTCTAATGCTGCATCCAGACGACTGAGTCAGAGGGTTCTAATGCTGCGTCCAGACGACTGAGTCAGAGGGTTCTAATGCTCTGTCCAGACGACTGAGTCAGAGGGTTCTAATGCTCTGTCCAGACGACTGAGTCAGAGGGTTCTAATGCTGCGTCCAGACGACTGAGTCAGAGGGTTCTAATGCTGCGCCCAGACGACTGAGTCAGAGGGTTCTACTGCTGCGTCCAGACGACTGAGTCAGAGGGTTCTAATGCTGCGCCCAGACGACTGAGTCAGAGGGTTCTACTGCTCCGCCCAGAGGACTGAGTCAGAGGGTTCTAATGCTCTGTCCAGACGACTGAGTCAGAGGGTTCTAATGCTGCGCCCAGACGACTGAGTCAGAGGGTTCTACTGCTGCGTCCAGACGACTGAGTCAGAGGGTTCTAATGCTGCGCCCAGACGACTGAGTCAGAGGGTTCTAATGCTCTGTCCAGACGACTGAGTCAGAGGGTTCTAATGCTCTGTCCAGACGACTGAGTCAGAGGGTTCTAATGCTCTGTCCAGACGACTGAGTCAGAGGGTTCTAATGCTCTGTCCAGACGACTGAGTCAAAGGGTTCTAATGCTGCGTCCAGACGACTGAGTCAGAGGGTTCTAATGCTACGTCCAGACGACTGAGTCAGAGGGTTCTAATGCTGCATCCAGACGACTGAGTCAGAGGGTTCTAATGCTGCGTCCAGACGACTGAGTCAGAGGGTTCTAATGCTCTGTCCAGACGACTGAGTCAGAGGGTTCTAATGCTCTGTCCAGACGACTGAGTCAGAGGGTTCTAATGCTCTGTCCAGACGACTGAGTCAGAGGGTTCTAATGCTCTGTCCAGGCGACTGAGTCAAAGGGTTCTAATGCTACGTCCAGACGACTGAGTCAGAGGGTTCTAATGCTCTGTCCAGACGACTGAGTCAGAGGGTTCTAATGCTCTGTCCAGGCGACTGAGTCAAAGGGTTCTAATGCTGCGTCCAGACGACTGAGTCAGAGGGTTCTAATGCTACGTCCAGACGACTGAGTCAGAGGGTTCTAATGCTGCATCCAGACGACTGAGTCAGAGGGTTCTAATGCTGCGTCCAGACGACTGAGTCAGAGGGTTCTAATGCTCTGTCCAGACGACTGAGTCAGAGGGTTCTAATGCTCTGTCCAGACGACTGAGTCAGAGGGTTCTAATGCTCTGTCCAGACGACTGAGTCAGAGGGTTCTAATGCTCTGTCCAGACGACTGAGTCAAAGGGTTCTAATGCTGCGTCCAGACGACTGAGTCAGAGGGTTCTAATGCTGCGTCCAGACGACTGAGTCAGAGGGTTCTAATGCTCTGTCCAGACGACTGAGTCAGAGGGTTCTACTGCTCCGCCCAGACGACTGAGTCAGAGGGTTCTAATGCTGCGTCCAGACGACTGAGTCAGAGGGTTCTAATGCTCTGTCCAGACGACTGAGTCAGAGGGTTCTAATGCTGCGTCCAGACGACTGAGTCAGAGGGTTCTAATGCTCTGTTCAGACGACCGAGTCAGAGGGTTCTAATGCTCTGTCCAGACGACTGAGTCAGAGGGTTCTAATGCTGCGTCCAGACGACTGAGTCAGAGGGTTCTAATGCTCTGTTCAGACGACCGAGTCAGAGGGTTCTAATGCTCTGTCCAGACGACTGAGTCAGAGGGTTCTAATGTTCCGTCCAGACGACTGAGTCAGAGGGTTCTAATGCTCTGTCCAGATGACTGAGTCAAAGGGTTCTAATGCTCTGTCCAGACGACTGAGTCAGAGGGTTCTAATGTTCCGTCCAGACGACTGAGTCAGAGGGTTCTACTGCTCCGCCCAGACGACTGAGTCAGAGGGTTCTAATGCTCTGTCCAGACGACTGAGTCAGAGGGTTCTACTGCTCCGCCCAGACGACTGAGTCAGAGGGTTCTAATGCTGCGTCCAGACGACTGAGTCAGAGGGTTCTAATGTTCCGCCCAGACGACTGAGTCAGAGGGTTCTAATGCTACGTCCAGACGACTGAGTCAGAGGGTTCTAATGCTGCGTCCAGACGACTGAGTCAGAGGGTTCTAATGCTCTGTCCAGACGACTGAGTCAGAGGGTTCTAATGCTGCGTCCAGACGACTGAGTCAGAGGGTTCTAATGCTCTGTTCAGACGACCGAGTCAGAGGGTTCTAATGCTCTGTCCAGACGACTGAGTCAGAGGGTTCTAATGTTCCGTCCAGACGACTGAGTCAGAGGGTTCTAATGCTCTGTCCAGACCACTGAGTCAGAGGGTTCTAATGTTCCGTCCAGACGACTGAGTCAGAGGGTTCTACTGCTCCGCCCAGACGACTGAGTCAGAGGGTTCTAATGCTCTGTTCAGACGACTGAGTCAGAGGGTTCTAATGCTGCGTCCAGACGACTGAGTCAGAGGGTTCTAATGCTGCGTCCAGACGACTGAGTCAGAGGGTTCTAATGCTCTGTCCAGACGACTGAGTCAGAGGGTTCTAATGCTCTGTCCAGATGACTGAGTCAAAGGGTTCTAATGCTGCGCCCAGACGACTGAGTCAGAGGGTTCTAATGCTCTGTTCAGACGACCGAGTCAGAGGGTTCTAATGTTCCGTCCAGACGACTGAGTCAGAGGGTTCTAATGCTGCGTCCAGACGACTGAGTCAGAGGGTTCTAATGCTCTGTCCAGACGACTGAGTCAGAGGGTTCTAATGCTGCGTCCAGACGACTGAGTCAGAGGGTTCTAATGCTCTGTCCAGACGACTGAGTCAGAGGGTTCTAATGCTCTGTCCAGATGACTGAGTCAAAGGGTTCTAATGCTCTGTCCAGACGACTGAGTCAGAGGGTTCTAATGCTGCGTCCAGATGACTGAGTCAAAGGGTTCTAATGCTGCGCCCAGACGACTGAGTCAGAGGGTTCTAATGCTGCGTCCAGACGACTGAGTCAGAGGGTTCTAATGCTCTGTCCAGACGACTGAGTCAGAGGGTTCTAATGCTCTGTCCAGACGACTGAGTCAGAGGGTTCTAATGCTCTGTCCAGACGACTGAGTCAGAGGGTTCTAATGCTCTGTCCAGACGACTGAGTCAAAGGGTTCTAATGCTGCGTCCAGACGACTGAGTCAGAGGGTTCTAATGCTGCGTCCAGACGACTGAGTCAGAGGGTTCTAATGCTCTGTCCAGACGACTGAGTCAGAGGGTTCTACTGCTCCGCCCAGACGACTGAGTCAGAGGGTTCTAATGCTGCGTCCAGACGACTGAGTCAGAGGGTTCTAATGCTCTGTCCAGACGACTGAGTCAGAGGGTTCTAATGCTGCGTCCAGACGACTGAGTCAGAGGGTTCTAATGCTCTGTTCAGACGACCGAGTCAGAGGGTTCTAATGTTCCGCCCAGACGACTGAGTCAGAGGGTTCTAATGCTACGTCCAGACGACTGAGTCAGAGGGTTCTAATGCTGCGTCCAGACGACTGAGTCAGAGGGTTCTAATGCTCTGTCCAGACGACTGAGTCAGAGGGTTCTAATGCTGCGTCCAGACGACTGAGTCAGAGGGTTCTAATGCTCTGTTCAGACGACCGAGTCAGAGGGTTCTAATGCTCTGTTCAGACGACTGAGTCAGAGGGTTCTAATGCTCTGTCCAGACGACTGAGTCAGAGGGTTCTAATGTTCCGTCCAGACGACTGAGTCAGAGGGTTCTACTGCTCCGCCCAGACGACTGAGTCAGAGGGTTCTAATGCTCTGTTCAGACGACTGAGTCAGAGGGTTCTAATGCTGCGTCCAGACGACTGAGTCAGAGGGTTCTAATGCTGCGTCCAGACGACTGAGTCAGAGGGTTCTAATGCTCTGTCCAGACGACTGAGTCAGAGGGTTCTAATGCTCTGTCCAGATGACTGAGTCAAAGGGTTCTAATGCTGCGCCCAGACGACTGAGTCAGAGGGTTCTAATGCTCTGTTCAGACGACCGAGTCAGAGGGTTCTAATGTTCCGTCCAGACGACTGAGTCAGAGGGTTCTAATGCTGCGTCCAGACGACTGAGTCAGAGGGTTCTAATGCTCTGTCCAGACGACTGAGTCAGAGGGTTCTAATGCTGCGTCCAGACGACTGAGTCAGAGGGTTCTAATGCTCTGTCCAGACGACTGAGTCAGAGGGTTCTAATGCTCTGTCCAGATGACTGAGTCAAAGGGTTCTAATGCTCTGTCCAGACGACTGAGTCAGAGGGTTCTAATGCTGCGTCCAGATGACTGAGTCAAAGGGTTCTAATGCTGCGCCCAGACGACTGAGTCAGAGGGTTCTAATGCTCTGTTCAGACGACCGAGTCAGAGGGTTCTAATGTTCCGTCCAGACGACTGAGTCAGAGGGTTCTACTGCTCCGCCCAGACGACTGAGTCAGAGGGTTCTAATGCTCTGTCCAGACGACTGAGTCAGAGGGTTCTAATGTTCCGTCCAGACGACTGAGTCAGAGGGTTCTAATGCTCTGTCCAGACGACTGAGTCAGAGGGTTCTAATGCTGCGTCCAGACGACTGAGTCAGAGGGTTCTAATGCTGCGTCCAGACGACTGAGTCAGAGGGTTCTAATGCTCTGTCCAGATGACTGAGTCAAAGGGTTCTAATGCTGCGCCCAGACGACTGAGTCAGAGGGTTCTAATGCTCTGTTCAGACGACTGAGTCAGAGGGTTCTACTGCTCCGCCCAGACGACTGAGTCAGAGGGTTCTAATGCTCTGTCCAGACGACTGAGTCAGAGGGTTCTAATGCTGCGCCCAGACGACTGAGTCAGAGGGTTCTAATGCTCTGTCCAGACGACTGAGTCAGAGGGTTCTAATGTTCCGTCCAGACGACTGAGTCAGAGGGTTCTACTGCTCCGCCCAGACGACTGAGTCAGAGGGTTCTAATGTTCCGTCCAGACGACTGAGTCAGAACGTTCTAATGTTCCGTCCAGACGACTGAGTCAGAGGGTTCTAATGTTCCGTCCAGACGACTGAGTCAGAGGGTTCTACTGCTGCGTCCAGACGACTGGTACTCTGCCTTAGGGAGAACATGAATAACTATATAAGTGACACGGGTACTCTGCCTTTGAGAGAACATGAATAACTATATAAGTGACACGGGTACTCTTTACCTTTAGAGCTGAGTGACCTGTCTCTTGACCTCACCTTTGGACAGCTGAGTGACCTGTCTCTTGGCCTCACCTTTGGACAGCTCAGTGACCTGTCTCTTGGCCTCACCTTTGGACAGCTCAGTGACCTGTCTCTTTACCTCTGGACAGCTGAGTGACCTGTCTCTTTACCTTTGGACAGCTGAGTGACCTGTCTCTTTACCTTTGGACAGCTGAGTGACCTGTCTCTTGGCCTCACCTTTGGACAGCTCAGTGACCTGTCTCTTTACCTTTGGACAGCTGAGTGACCTGTCTCTTTACCTTTGGACAGCTGAGTGACCTGTCTCTTTACCTTTGGACAGCTGAGTGACCTGTCTCTTTACCTTTGGACAGCTGAGTGACCTGTCTCTTTACCTTTGGACAGCTGAGTGACCTGTCTCTTTACCTTTGGACAGCTGAGTGACCTGTCTCTTTACCTCTGGACAGCTGAGTGACCTGTCTCTTTACCTTTGGACAGCTGAGTGACCTGTCTCTTTACCTCTGGACAGCTGAGTGACCTGTCTCTTTACCTTTGGACAGCTGAGTGACCTGTCTCTTGGCCTCACCTTTGGACAGCTGAGTGACCTGTCTCTTTACCTTTGGACAGCTGAGTGACCTGTCTCTTGGCCTTTGGACAGCTGAGTGACCTGTCTCTTTACCTCTGGACAGCTGAGTGACCTGTCTCTTTACCTCTGGACAGCTGAGTGACCTGTCTCTTTACCTTTGGACAGCTGAGTGACCTGTCTCTTGGCCTCACCTTTGGACAGCTGAGTGACCTGTCTCTTGGCCTCCTCGACACTGGTGCAGAGCGTTTGCACCACATTGAGAGAGATCTCCTGCAGCGCTCCGAAGTCGGACACACTGTACACGTTCTGGTCAGCGATCTCGCGTAGCTGCTCCTCGTCGGCGTCCTTGATGCCGATGGCGTAGAGGACGATGCCGCGCTGCTTCAGCCGCCGTGCCTGCTCCACCACGTCGTCCTGGGACTTCCCGTCAGTGATGACCACGGCGATCTGAGGCACGCTCTGCCCCGCCCTGCTGCCGGCTGTCGTGGTGAAGGCCTCGTCCAGCAGGAAGTCCAGGCCCAGCCCCGTGTGCGTGCCCCCGCCCATGTACGGCAGCCGGGCCATGGCGGCCAGGATGTGCTCTTTGGTCTGGAAGGTGTTGAGGTGGAACTCGGAGCGCGGCGTGTTGCTGAACTGCACCAGCCCCACACGCACGTGCTGAGGCGACACGTCGAAGCCGCTCACCAGAGACCGCAGGAAGCGACGGATCTGCTCGAAGTTCTGTGTCCCGATGCTCCATGAGCCGTCCACCAGGAACACCAGGTCGGCCACGGTCTCCTGCGTGCAGACTGAGGACCACGCCCACGTCAGGTCAGATATCAAAGCAGACCGGCCTCAGGTTGGAGGTCCATCAGGTCAGAGCACAGTCAGAGAGCAGTGGCAGGTGGAACGCTGGGGTTTGGTGAAGCTTGGGTGAAGCTAGGGTGAAGCTAGGGTGAAGCTCGCGTGAAGCTAGGGTGAGGCTCTGGTGAAGCTTTGATGAAGCTCTGGTGAAGCTGTGGTGAAGCGTGGTGAGGCATGAGTGGCGTGTGTTGAACAGTTTGTGCAGGCAGTGGCTGAGCGGTTAACGTTCAGACCAAACGAGTCAAAGTCAGTTCAGAATGATCTGGGAAGGAGCTCGTGCACAGAAAAGACCCCATGACCCCGTGACCCCGTGACCCCTGTGACCCCGGACCTCACCTGTCCGTTGCGCCTGGTTGGACCGGCTCAGGACCAGGATGTGGAGCAGCAGCAGCAGCACTGACCCTCGAGGCGCCATCTCCAACATCCTGAGGAGAATCAGACATCAGTGATGTGTCTTCACTGAGACCTATTGTGCATGTTTAGTTGCATCACAATGGAGAGTTTGTATATTTTTGAACATGATAAAAACTAAATAAATACAGGTTTCCCTCAGAATCAATGAGACAGAGTTACATTGTTAAAAATGTAGTGATTCCAATATATTTCACTATATGTGCAGTATGTACTTTAGCAAGGAGTCCAAAGATGTGCTTCACGTACAGCCGTGGAATGTTCTCAGTGAATTCTTCCCATTTTGGATAGTACCGACTGCAGCGCATTGAGCTGCTGCAGAGAAGGTGATCGGCTGTGAGCTCCATCTCTCCAGGACCTGTTCACCTCCAGGACCCGGAGGCGTGTGGGTCGGATCACAGCTGACCCTTCTCACCCCGGACACGGACTATTCACCCCCCTCCCAGAAACAAGTCTCTGTAGCTCAGTCACAGACTCATGGATGTTTCTGCTCTGCTGCTGTTGGTGAGTCCACACTTAGACCCGCTGCTTCACTTTATACGCTACACATCTGTAAATACAATCCCGCTGTTGTTCATTGTCAAATTGTTGTCGTCTTACCACACGTCACTTTATTTTTATCTTATTTATTTAATATTTTTTATGCCCCTATAGCCTTATAGTTTAACATTCTTAGCTTATTTTTTATCTTAATTCTGTGTTATATGTTCTATGTCGCACGTTTGCACCGAGAAAAATTCCTAGTTTTTAAACCTCAAACCATTGCAATAAAACCTATTCTGATTCTGATCCCATCAGATGTAAACTGGCTGGTGACAGACTCCGGTGCACAGGTGTTGTAAACTGGCTGGTGACAGACTCCGGTGCACAGGTGTTGTAAACTGGCTGGTCACATACTCCGGTGCACAGGTGTTATAAACTGGCTGGTGACAGACTCCGGTGCACAGGTGTTATAAACTGGCTGGTGACAGACTCCGGTGCACAGGTGTTGTAAACTGGCTGGTGACAGACTCCGGTGCACAGGTGTTGTAAACTGGCTGGTGACAGACTCCGGTGCACAGGTGTTGTAAACTGGCTGGTGACAGACTCCGGTGCACAGGTGTTGTAAACTGGCTGGTCACATACTCCGGTGCACAGGTGTTATAAACTGGCTGGTCACAGACTCCGGTGCACAGGTGTTATAAACTGGCTGGTGACAGACTCCGGTGCACAGGTGTTATAAACTGGCTGGTCACATACTCCGGTGCACAGGTGTTATAAACTGGCTGGTGACAGACTCCGGTGCACAGGTGTTGTAAACTGGCTGGTGACAGACTCCGGTGCACAGGTGTTGTAAACTGGCTGGTCACAGACTCCGGTGCACAGGTGTTGTAAACTGGCTGGTGACAGACTCCGGTGCACAGGTGTTATAAACTGGCTGGTGACAGACTCCGGTGCACAGGTGTTATAAACTGGCTGGTGACAGACTCCGGTGCACAGGTGTTGTAAACTGGCTGGTGACAGACTCCGGTGCACAGGTGTTATAAACTGGCTGGTGACAGACTCCGGTGCACAGGTGTTATAAACTGGCTGGTGACAGACTCCGGTGCACAGGTGTTATAAACTGGCTGGTCACATACTCCGGTGCACAGGTGTTGTAAACTGGCTGGTGACAGACTCCGGTGCACAGGTGTTATAAACGGGCTGGTGACAGACTCCCCGGTGCACAGGTGTTGTAAACTGGCTGGTGACAGACTCCGGTGCACAGGTGTTGTAAACTGGCTGGTGACAGACTCCGGTGCACAGGTGTTGTAAACTGGCTGGTGACAGACTCCGGTGCACAGGTGTTATAAACTGGCTGGTGACAGACTCCGGTGCACAGGTGTTATAAACTGGCTGGTGACAGACTCCGGTGCACAGGTGTTATAAACGGGCTGGTGACAGACTCCGGTGCACAGGTGTTGTAAACTGGCTGGTGACAGACTCCGGTGCACAGGTGTTATAAACTGGCTGGTGACAGACTCCGGTGCACAGGTGTTGTAAACTGGCTGGTGACAGACTCCGGTGCACAGGTGTTGTAAACTGGCTGGTGACAGACTCCGGTGCACAGGTGTTATAAACTGGCTGGTGACAGACTCCGGTGCACAGGTGTTATAAACTGGCTGGTGACAGACTCCGGTGCACAGGTGTTATAAACTGGCTGGTGACAGACTCCGGTGCACAGGTGTTATAAACTGGCTGGTGACAGACTCCGGTGCACAGGTGTTATAAACTGGCTGGTGACAGACTCCGGTGCACAGGTGTTATAAACGGGCTGGTGACAGACTCCGGTGCACAGGTGTTGTAAACTGGCTGGTGACAGACTCCGGTGCACAGGTGTTATAAACTGGCTGGTGACAGACTCCGGTGCACAGGTGTTATAAACTGGCTGGTCACATACTCCGGTGCACAGGTGTTATAAACTGGCTGGTCACATACTCCGGTGCACAGGTGTTGTAAACTGGCTGGTGACAGACTCCGGTGCACAGGTGTTGTAAACTGGCTGGTGACAGACTCCGGTGCACAGGTGTTATAAACTGGCTGGTGACAGACTCCGGTGCACAGGTGTTATAAACGGGCTGGTGACAGACTCCGGTGCACAGGTGTTGTAAACTGGCTGGTGACAGACTCCGGTGCACAGGTGTTATAAACTGGCTGGTCACAGACTCCGGTGCACAGGTGTTATAAACTGGCTGGTGACAGACTCCGGTGCACAGGTGTTGTAAACTGGCTGGTCACAGACTCCGGTGCACAGGTGTTATAAACTGGCTGGTGACAGACTCCGGTGCACAGGTGTTATAAACGGGCTGGTGACAGACTCCGGTGCACAGGTGTTATAAACTGGCTGGTCACATACTCCGGTGCACAGGTGTTATAAACTGGCTGGTGACAGACTCCGGTGCACAGGTGTTATAAACGGGCTGGTGACAGACTCCGGTGCACAGGTGTTATAAACGGGCTGGTGACAGACTCCGGTGCACAGGTGTTATAAACGGGCTGGTGACAGACTCCCCGGTGCACAGGTGTTATAAACTGGCTGGTGACAGACTCCGGTGCACAGGTGTTGTAAACGGGCTGGTGACAGACTCCGGTGCACAGGTGTTATAAACGGGCTGGTGACAGACTCCCCGGTGCACAGGTGTTATAAACTGGCTGGTGACAGACTCCGGTGCACAGGTGTTGTAAACTGGCTGGTCACAGACTCCGGTGCACAGGTGTTATAAACTGGCTGGTGACAGACTCCGGTGCACAGGTGTTATAAACTGGCTGGTGACAGACTCCGGTGCACAGGTGTTATAAACGGGCTGGTGACAGACTCCGGTGCACAGGTGTTGTAAACTGGCTGGTGACAGACTCCGGTGCACAGGTGTTATAAACTGGCTGGTCACAGACTCCGGTGCACAGGTGTTATAAACTGGCTGGTGACAGACTCCGGTGCACAGGTGTTGTAAACTGGCTGGTCACAGACTCCGGTGCACAGGTGTTATAAACTGGCTGGTGACAGACTCCGGTGCACAGGTGTTATAAACGGGCTGGTGACAGACTCCGGTGCACAGGTGTTGTAAACTGGCTGGTCACATACTCCGGTGCACAGGTGTTATAAACTGGCTGGTGACAGACTCCGGTGCACAGGTGTTATAAACGGGCTGGTGACAGACTCCGGTGCACAGGTGTTATAAACTGGCTGGTGACAGACTCCGGTGCACAGGTGTTGTAAACGGGCTGGTGACAGACTCCGGTGCACAGGTGTTATAAACTGGCTGGTGACAGACTCCGGTGCACAGTTGTTATAAACTGGCTGGTGACAGACTCCGGTGCACAGGTGTTATAAACTGGCTGGTGACAGACTCCGGTGCACAGGTGTTATAAACTGGCTGGTGACAGACTCCGGTGCACAGGTGTTATAAACTGGCTGGTGACAGACTCCGGTGCACAGGTGTTATAAACGGGCTGGTGACAGACTCCCCGGTGCACAGGTGTTGTAAACTGGCTGGTCACAGACTCCGGTGCACAGGTGTTATAAACTGGCTGGTGACAGACTCCGGTGCACAGGTGTTGTAAACTGGCTGGTCACAGACTCCGGTGCACAGGTGTTATAAACTGGCTGGTGACAGACTCCGGTGCACAGGTGTTATAAACTGGCTGGTGACAGACTCCGGTGCACAGGTGTTATAAACTGGCTGGTGACAGACTCCGGTGCACAGGTGTTATAAACGGGCTGGTGACAGACTCCGGTGCACAGGTGTTGTAAACTGGCTGGTGACAGACTCCGGTGCACAGGTGTTATAAACTGGCTGGTCACAGACTCCGGTGCACAGGTGTTATAAACTGGCTGGTGACAGACTCCGGTGCACAGGTGTTGTAAACTGGCTGGTCACAGACTCCGGTGCACAGGTGTTATAAACTGGCTGGTGACAGACTCCGGTGCACAGGTGTTATAAACGGGCTGGTGACAGACTCCGGTGCACAGGTGTTATAAACTGGCTGGTCACATACTCCGGTGCACAGGTGTTATAAACTGGCTGGTGACAGACTCCGGTGCACAGGTGTTATAAACGGGCTGGTGACAGACTCCGGTGCACAGGTGTTATAAACTGGCTGGTGACAGACTCCGGTGCACAGGTGTTGTAAACTGGCTGGTCACATACTCCGGTGCACAGGTGTTATAAACTGGCTGGTGACAGACTCCGGTGCACAGGTGTTATAAACTGGCTGGTGACAGACTCCGGTGCACAGGTGTTGTAAACGGGCTGGTGACAGACTCCGGTGCACAGGTGTTATAAACTGGCTGGTGACAGACTCCGGTGCACAGGTGTTATAAACTGGCTGGTGACAGACTCCGGTGCACAGGTGTTATAAACTGGCTGGTGACAGACTCCGGTGCACAGGTGTTGTAAACTGGCTGGTGACAGACTCCGGTGCACAGGTGTTATAAACTGGCTGGTGACAGACTCCGGTGCACAGGTGTTATAAACTGGCTGGTGACAGACTCCGGTGCACAGGTGTTATAAACTGGCTGGTGACAGACTCCGGTGCACAGGTGTTATAAACTGGCTGGTGACAGACTCCGGTGCACAGGTGTTATAAACTGGCTGGTGACAGACTCCGGTGCACAGGTGTTATAAACTGGCTGGTCACATACTCCGGTGCACAGGTGTTATAAACTGGCTGGTGACAGACTCCGGTGCACAGGTGTTATAAACTGGCTGGTGACAGACTCCGGTGCACAGGTGTTATAAACTGGCTGGTGACAGACTCCGGTGCACAGGTGTTATAAACTGGCTGGTGACAGACCCCTAGGCACAGCATTGACTGCTCAAATAAAGCGGCGTGTTTTCCTCCCGGGGCGTTCCCCGTGTGGATATCGTCCCGTGCAGAGTCTCCCCTTGGCCTTTGCGGCCTCGTTAGACCTCGATATGGAGAAACCCTGCGGCGGCTCCGCCCAAAGCCGTCCATCACTGTCTGAAACATCTGCACTCGCACAGAGGAAAGTGTTTCATAACAGAGACTTTAAATCATCAGTTCTGATTAGCAACAGACACAACTCAAAACATGCACAATAGGCTCCTCCTTCGGAATCGGTGAAGAATGAAAGATGTTTTAAAGGTTTCAAAGTTAGAGACTGAACTGGACCAAAAGATCATTTTTGCTGCAGCTTCTCGCCTTGAACGACTTCACTTTAAAGTTTCAAACGGGTCTGGAAACCGCGTGGGCGACTGAGAGCTCACTGTAAAAGCCTGTGCAGACTCGCGGTGACGAGGCCTGTAGACCATGGGGTTCATGTGAGCAGAAGACTGAAGCCAGACCCTGGAAACCGCATTACCCACAATCCCCCGGGGCTGCCCACTTCCTGTGTCTGCCACATCACACGAGGTTCGGCTTAAGGACGTGTCGGAGAAAATGTGTCTGTGCGGAAAGACCTCAGGCCCAAGCTTCGTCCTCTGACCTCAGAAAGACCTCAGGCCCAAGCTTCGTCCTCTGACCTCAGAAACACCTCAGGACCAAGCTTCGTCCTCTGACCTCAGAAAGACCTCAGGCCCAAGCTTCGTCCTCTGACCTCGGAAACACCACAGGACCAAGCTTCTTCCTCTGACCTCAGACAGACCTCAGGACCAAGCTTCGTCCTCTGACCTCAGACAGACCTCAGGCCCAAGCTTCGTCCTCTGACCTCAGACAGACCTCAGGGCCAAGCTTCGTCCTCTGACCTCAGACAGACCTCAGGGCCAAGCTTCGTCCTCTGACCTCAGAAACACCACAGGGCCAAGCTTCGTCCTCTGACCTCAGAAACACTATAGGGCCAAGCTTCGTCCTCTGACCTCAGAAACACCACAGGGCCAAGCTTCGTCCTCTGACCTCAGAAACACTATAGGCCCAAGCTTCGTCCTCTGACCTCAGACAGACCTCAGGGCCAAGCTTCGTCCTCTGACCTCAGACAGACCTCAGGACCAAGCTTCGTCCTCTGACCTCAGACAGACCTCAGGGCCAAGCTTCGTCCTCTGACCTCAGAAACACCTCAGGCCCAAGCTTCGTCCTCTGACCTCAGAAACACTATAGGGCCAAGCTTCGTCCTCTGACCTCAGAAACACTATAGGGCCAAGCTTCGTCCTCTGACCTCAGAAACACTATAGGGCCAAGCTTCGTCCTCTGACCTCAGAAACACCACAGGGCCAAGCTTCTTCCTCTGACCTCAGAAACACTATAGGGCCAAGCTTCGTCCTCTGACCTCAGAAACACTATAGGGCCAAGCTTCGTCCTCTGACCTCAGAAACACCACAGGGCCAAGCTTCGTCCTCTGACCTCGGAAACACCACAGGGCCAAGCTTCGTCCTCTGACCTCAGAAACACTATAGGGCCAAGCTTCGTCCTCTGACCTCAGAAACACTATAGGGCCAAGCTTCGTCCTCTGACCTCAGAAACACTATAGGGCCAAGCTTCGTCCTCTGACCTCAGAAACACCACAGGGCCAAGCTTCTTCCTCTGACCTCAGAAACACTATAGGGCCAAGCTTCGTCCTCTGACCTCAGAAACACTATAGGGCCAAGCTTCGTCCTCTGACCTCAGAAACACCACAGGGCCAAGCTTCGTCCTCTGACCTCGGAAACACCACAGGGCCAAGCTTCGTCCTCTGACCTCAGAAACACCACAGGGCCAAGCTTCTACAGCTGTAGGTCTGAGCAAGGTCTAGACCTGGTCCTGATCCAGACCAGGTCCTGATCCAGACCAGGTCCTGATCCAGACCAAGTCCTGATCCAGACCTGGTCCTGATCCAGACCAGGTCCTGATCCAGACCTGGTCCTGATCCAGACCTGATCCTGATCCAGACCAGGTCCTGATCCAGACCAGGTCCTGATCCAGACCTGGTCCTGATCCAGACCTGATCCTGATCCAGACCTGGTCCTGATCCAGACCAGGTCCTGATCCAGACCAGGTCCTGATCCAGACCTGGTCCTGATCCAGACCTGGTCCTGATCCAGACCAGGTCCTGATCCAGACCTGGTTTCTGCTGCAGCTTCTCCTCTGTGCTGAACATTATGAACATTACACATCCGAGAAACTCGCGGATCCTAAACATTTGCAGCTGTGCCAGATGTTTGGTCCAAACATGGCCCAAACCGAGATCCTGCTCCGAGTTCCGCCGACCTCTGACCTCGCCATCAGCAAAGTGTTTACTGCTCGCAGAAACTCCTCCGTCACCGACTGTCAAACACAAACCGCCGGTGAAGGAGCTGAACTCTCATGAATCCAGTTCATGAATGAATCAACTCGAGCTACGAACACTTTTACGACCGTCATTAAGTCTCTGCTCAGACTCGGACTCTTGTTCATCTGGAGCTCATCGCTGGATAACCAGGTCTTTCTGTAAAAAACCCTGATTAGTTTCACTCGTGACTTTATTTTGAAAAGGACTAATCTCTCAGTCCTGGTCTGACCCTGGACTTAACCTGGACTTAACCTGGTCTGACCCTGGACTTAACCTGGACTTAACCTGGACTTAACCTGGACTAAACCAGGACTGAAGGACCAGGTCCAGGTTTGGTCTGACGGACCTCAGAAACACCACAGGGCCAAGCTTCGCTTCGTCCTCTGACCTCAGAAACACCACAGGGCCAAGCTTCGTCCTCTGACCTCAGAAACACTATAGGGCCAAGCTTCGTCCTCTGACCTCAGAAACACCACAGGGCCAAGCTTCGTCCTCTGACCTCAGAAACACTATAGGGCCAAGCTTCTTCCTCTGACCTCAGAAACACCACAGGGCCAAGCTTCGTCCTCTGACCTCAGAAACACTATAGGGCCAAGCTTCGTCCTCTGACCTCAGAAACACCACAGGGCCAAGCTTCGTCCTCTGACCTCAGAAACACCACAGGGCCAAGCTTCGTCCTGGTGACAGACTCCGGTGCACAGGTGTTATAAACGGGCTGGTGACAGACTCCGGTGCACAGGTGTTATAAACTGGCTGGTCACAGACTCCGGTGCACAGGTGTTATAAACTGGCTGGTGACAGACTCCGGTGCACAGGTGTTATAAACTGGCTGGTGACAGACTCCGGTGCACAGGTGTTATAAACTGGCTGGTGACAGACTCCGGTGCACAGGTGTTATAAACTGGCTGGTGACAGACTCCGGTGCACAGGTGTTATAAACGGGCTGGTGACAGACTCCGGTGCACAGGTGTTATAAACTGGCTGGTGACAGACTCCGGTGCACAGGTGTTATAAACTGGCTGGTGACAGACTCCGGTGCACAGGTGTTATAAACTGGCTGGTGACAGACTCCGGTGCACAGGTGTTATAAACTGGCTGGTGACAGACTCCGGTGCACAGGTGTTATAAACTGGCTGGTGACAGACTCCGGTGCACAGGTGTTATAAACTGGCTGGTGACAGACCCCTAGGCACAGCATTGACTGCTCAAATAAAGCGGCGTGTTTTCCTCCCGGGGCGTTCCCCGTGTGGATATCGTCCCGTGCAGAGTCTCCCCTTGGCCTTTGCGGCCTCGTTAGACCTCGATATGGAGAAACCCTGCGGCGGCTCCGCCCAAAGCCGTCCATCACTGTCTGAAACATCTGCACTCGCACAGAGGAAAGTGTTTCATAACAGAGACTTTAAATCATCAGTTCTGATTAGCAACAGACACAACTCAAAACATGCACAATAGGCTCCTCCTTCGGAATCGGTGAAGAATGAAAGATGTTTTAAAGGTTTCAAAGTTAGAGACTGAACTGGACCAAAAGATCATTTTTGCTGCAGCTTCTCGCCTTGAACGACTTCACTTTAAAGTTTCAAACGGGTCTGGAAACCGCGTGGGCGACTGAGAGCTCACTGTAAAAGCCTGTGCAGACTCGCGGTGACGAGGCCTGTAGACCATGGGGTTCATGTGAGCAGAAGACTGAAGCCAGACCCTGGAAACCGCATTACCCACAATCCCCCGGGGCTGCCCACTTCCTGTGTCTGCCACATCACACGAGGTTCGGCTTAAGGACGTGTCGGAGAAAATGTGTCTGTGCGGAAAGACCTCAGGCCCAAGCTTCGTCCTCTGACCTCAGAAAGACCTCAGGCCCAAGCTTCGTCCTCTGACCTCAGACAGACCTCAGGCCCAAGCTTCGTCCTCTGACCTCAGACAGACCTCAGGACCAAGCTTCGTCCTCTGACCTCAGACAGACCTCAGGACCAAGCTTCGTCCTCTGACCTCAGACAGACCTCAGGGCCAAGCTTCGTCCTCTGACCTCAGACAGACCTCAGGGCCAAGCTTCGTCCTCTGACCTCAGAAACACTATAGGGCCAAGCTTCGTCCTCTGACCTCAGAAACACCACAGGGCCAAGCTTCGTCCTCTGACCTCAGAAACACCACAGGGCCAAGCTTCGTCCTCTGACCTCAGAAACACTATAGGGCCAAGCTTCGTCCTCTGACCTCAGACAGACCTCAGGGCCAAGCTTCGTCCTCTGACCTCAGACAGACCTCAGGACCAAGCTTCGTCCTCTGACCTCAGACAGACCTCAGGACCAAGCTTCGTCCTCTGACCTCAGACAGACCTCAGGACCAAGCTTCGTCCTCTGACCTCAGACAGACCTCAGGACCAAGCTTCGTCCTCTGACCTCAGACAGACCTCAGGACCAAGCTTCGTCCTCTGACCTCAGACAGACCTCAGGGCCAAGCTTCGTCCTCTGACCTCAGACAGACCTCAGGCCCAAGCTTCGTCCTCTGACCTCAGAAACACCTCAGGCCCAAGCTTCGTCCTCTGACCTCAGAAACACCACAGGGCCAAGCTTCGTCCTCTGACCTCAGAAACACTATAGGGCCAAGCTTCGTCCTCTGACCTCAGAAACACTATAGGGCCAAGCTTCGTCCTCTGACCTCAGAAACACTATAGGGCCAAGCTTCGTCCTCTGACCTCAGAAACACCTCAGGCCCAAGCTTCGTCCTCTGACCTCAGAAACACTATAGGGCCAAGCTTCGTCCTCTGACCTCAGAAACACTATAGGGCCAAGCTTCGTCCTCTGACCTCAGAAACACTATAGGGCCAAGCTTCTTCCTCTGACCTCAGAAACACCACAGGGCCAAGCTTCGTCCTCTGACCTCGGAAACACCACAGGGCCAAGCTTCGTCCTCTGACCTCAGAAACACCACAGGGCCAAGCTTCGTCCTCTGACCTCGGAAACACCACAGGGCCAAGCTTCGTCCTCTGACCTCAGAAACACCACAGGGCCAAGCTTCTACAGCTGTAGGTCTGAGCAAGGTCTAGACCTGGTCCTGATCCAGACCAGGTCCTGATCCAGACCAGGTCCTGATCCAGACCAAGTCCTGATCCAGACCTGGTCCTGATCCAGACCAGGTCCTGATCCAGACCTGGTCCTGATCCAGACCTGATCCTGATCCAGACCAGGTCCTGATCCAGACCAGGTCCTGATCCAGACCTGGTCCTGATCCAGACCTGATCCTGATCCAGACCTGGTCCTGATCCAGACCTGGTCCTGATCCAGACCAGGTCCTGATCCAGACCAGGTCCTGATCCAGACCTGGTCCTGATCCAGACCTGGTCCTGATCCAGACCAGGTCCTGATCCAGACCTGGTTTCTGCTGCAGCTTCTCCTCTGTGCTGAACATTATGAACATTACACATCCGAGAAACTCGCGGATCCTAAACATTTGCAGCTGTGCCAGATGTTTGGTCCAAACATGGCCCAAACCGAGATCCTGCTCCGAGTTCCGCCGACCTCTGACCTCGCCATCAGCAAAGTGTTTACTGCTCGCAGAAACTCCTCCGTCACCGACTGTCAAACACAAACCGCCGGTGAAGGAGCTGAACTCTCATGAATCCAGTTCATGAATGAATCAACTCGAGCTACGAACACTTTTACGACCGTCATTAAGTCTCTGCTCAGACTCGGACTCTTGTTCATCTGGAGCTCATCGCTGGATAACCAGGTCTTTCTGTAAAAAACCCTGATTAGTTTCACTCGTGACTTTATTTTGAAAAGGACTAATCTCTCAGTCCTGGTCTGACCCTGGACTTAACCTGGTCTGACCCTGGACTTAACCTGGACTTAACCTGGACTTAACCTGGACTTAACCTGGACTAAACCAGGACTGAAGGACCAGGTCCAGGTTTGGTCTGACGGACCTCAGAAACACCACAGGGCCAAGCTTCGCTTCGTCCTCTGACCTCAGAAACACCACAGGGCCAAGCTTCGTCCTCTGACCTCAGAAACACTATAGGGCCAAGCTTCGTCCTCTGACCTCAGAAACACCACAGGGCCAAGCTTCGCTTCGTCCTCTGACCTCAGAAACACCACAGGGCCAAGCTTCTTCCTCTGACCTCGGAAACACCACAGGGCCAAGCTTCTTCCTCTGACCTCAGAAACACCACAGGGCCAAGCTTCGTCCTCTGACCTCAGAAACACTATAGGGCCAAGCTTCGTCCTCTGACCTCAGAAACACCACAGGGCCAAGCTTCGTCCTCTGACCTCAGAAACACTATAGGGCCAAGCTTCGTCCTCTGACCTCAGAAACACCACAGGGCCAAGCTTCGTCCTCTGACCTCAGAAACACTATAGGGCCAAGCTTCGTCCTCTGACCTCAGAAACACCACAGGGCCAAGCTTCGTCCTCTGACCTCGGAAACACCACAGGGCCAAGCTTCGTCCTCTGACCTCAGAAACACCACAGGGCCAAGCTTCGTCCTCTGACCTCGGAAGAAAATAGTTTTGTAGCAGCTTTAGGATGAACCAGCTCTATTGTTTTGATTTGTCAATTTAACGAAAGTGGGTCCTTATCCATTACATTTGTGAATGAAGCATTTTCCAGTTAATATAAAAAGGTTTAAGAACATTTTGGGAAATGATACGAGTACTTTGATTTGAGTACTTGCCGATACTGAATACGATACAAGTACTAACCCTTTTTATTGCTCTGTCCATCAGAGACTGAACAGAACAAGTCCAGGGACTCAAAGCCAGTGCTGATGGTTACTTATTACTCCTGATAATTGTCCTGTTGTTGCCTTTGCTACAGCTCCATGTGGTTATTCCCCTTCTCTCCTGAGGTGGCGCTCTGTGGGCGATGGGCTGCTCCTGGTGCAGACGCTCCTTGGATGATGTTTCCTCTTTCGGTCCATCTGTACCCAGCCTTACATACTCAACTCTATGTCCACTTTTATTTAAGACTTTTAACTGCTGGGCTGTCTGTACGTATATGTGTGTGTCTGTACGTATATGTGTGTGTGTGTGTGTGTGTGTCTGTGTGTGTGTGTGTCTGTGTGTGCGTGTGTGTGTGTGTGCGTGTGTTTGTGTGTGTGCCTGTGTGTCTGTGTGTGCGGGTGGTGGGTGGTGGGGTTGTAGTTATTTATGTATATTTACTGGTGGGGACGATTTTAATGATTTTTTAGCACTGTAAAGCACTTTGTGTTACATTTTGTATGAAAAGCGCTTTATAAATAAAGTTTGATTTGATTTGATTAGTAATGCCTTCAGCATTAATCATCAAATATTTTTGTTGCAGCTAAATTTTGTTCATTCTCGACATGCTATAATTATCTGTATTTCCAGATGAATTAAACCCTTGGGCATTAAGCGGCTCACGAATCACCAGAGCTGTTAGAAGCTAGTTAGCTGCTAGTTAGCTGCTAGTTAGCTAATTAGCAGATAATTAGCTAATTAGCAGATAATTAGCTAATTAGCTGCTAATTAGCTAATTATCTGCAGACCCAGCACTGAGGAGACATTTAGCTGGTTTAGGGAGTCTCGTCTGTGGAAAAGTCAGCTCTAGTATAAAGTATATAATGTTCAGCACGGAGGAACAGCTGTAGGTCTGAGCAAGGTCTAGACCTGGTCCTGATCCAGACCTGATCCTGATCCAGACCTGATCCTGATCCAGACCTGATCCTGATCCAGACCTGGTCCTGATCCAGACCTGATCCTGATCCAGACCAGGTCCTGATCCAGACCTGGTCCTGATCCAGACCTGGTCCTGATCCAGACCTGATCCTGATCCAGACCAGGTCCTGATCCAGACCTGGTCCTGATCCAGACCAGGTCCTGATCCAGACCAGGTCCTGATCCAGACCAGGTCCTGATCCAGACCAGGTCCTGATCCAGACCTGGTTTCTGCTGCAGCTTCTCCTCTGTGCTGAACATTATGAACATTACACATCCGAGAAACTCGCGGATCCTAAACATTTGCAGCTGTGCCAGATGTTTGGTCCAAACATGGCCCAAACCGAGATCCTGCTCCGAGTTCCGCCGACCTCTGACCTCGCCATCAGCAAAGTGTTTACTGCTCGCAGAAACTCCTCCGTCACCGACTGTCAAACACAAACCGCCGGTGAAGGAGCTGAACTCTCATGAATCCAGTTCATGAATGAATCAACTCGAGCTACGAACACTTTTACGACCGTCATTAAGTCTCTGCTCAGACTCGGACTCTTGTTCATCTGGAGCTCATCGCTGGATAACCAGGTCTTTCTGTAAAAAACCCTGATTAGTTTCACTCGTGACTTTATTTTGAAAAGGACTAATCTCTCAGTCCTGGTCTGACCCTGGACTTAACCTGGACTTAACCTGGACTTAACCTGGACTAAACCAGGACTGAAGGACCAGGTCCAGGTTTGGTCTGACGGACCTCAGAAACACCACAGGGCCAAGCTTCGCTTCGTCCTCTGACCTCAGAAACACTATAGGGCCAAGCTTCGCTTCGTCCTCTGACCTCAGAAACACTATAGGGCCAAGCTTCGTCCTCTGACCTCAGAAACACCACAGGGCCAAGCTTCGTCCTCTGACCTCAGAAACACTATAGGGCCAAGCTTCGTCCTCTGACCTCAGAAACACCACAGGGCCAAGCTTCGTCCTCTGACCTCAGAAACACTATAGGGCCAAGCTTCGTCCTCTGACCTCAGAAACACCACAGGGCCAAGCTTCGTCCTCTGACCTCGGAAGAAAATAGTTTTGTAGCAGCTTTAGGATGAACCAGCTCTATTGTTTTGATTTGTCAATTTAACGAAAGTGGGTCCTTATCCATTACATTTGTGAATGAAGCATTTTCCAGTTAATATAAAAAGGTTTAAGAACATTTTGGGAAATGATACGAGTACTTTGATTTGAGTACTTGCCGATACTGAATACGATACAAGTACTAACCCTTTTTATTGCTCTGTCCATCAGAGACTGAACAGAACAAGTCCAAAAGTGACTCAAAGCCAGTGCTGATGGTTACTTATTACTCCTGATAATTGTCCTGTTGTTGCCTTTGCTACAGCTCCATGTGGTTATTCCCCTTCTCTCCTGAGGTGGCGCTCTGTGGCCGATGGGCTGCTCCTGGTGCAGACGCTCCTTGGATGATGTTTCCTCTTTCGGTCCATCTGTACCCAGCCTTACATACTCAACTCTATGTCCACTTTTATTTAAGACTTTTAACTGCTGGGCTGTCTGTACATATATGTGTCTGTGTGTCTGTGTGTCTGTGTGTCTGTGTGTGTGTGTGTCTGTGTGTGTGTGTCTGTGTGTGCGTGTGTGTGTGTGTGCGTGTGTGTGTGTGTGTGCGTGTGTGTCTGTGTGTGTGTGTGTGTGTGTGTCTGTGTGTGTGTGTGTGTGTGTGCCTGTGTGTCTGTGTGTGTGTGTGTGCGTGTGTGTGTGTGTGTGCCTGTGTGTCTGTGTGTGCGGGTGGTGGGTGGTGGGGTTGTAGTTATTTATGTATATTTACTGGTGGGGACGATTTTAATGATTTTTTAGCACTGTAAAGCACTTTGTGTTACATTTTGTATGAAAAGCGCTTTATAAATAAAGTTTGATTTGATTTGATTAGTAATGCCTTCAGCATTAATCATCAAATATTTTTGTTGCAGCTAAATTTTGTTCATTCTCGACATGCTATAATTATCTGTATTTCCAGATGAATTAAACCCTTGGGCATTAAGCGGCTCACGAATCACCAGAGCTGTTAGAAGCTAGTTAGCTGCTAGTTAGCTGCTAGTTAGCTAATTAGCAGATAATTAGCTGCTAATTAGCTAATTATCTGCAGACCCAGCACTGAGGAGACATTTAGCTGGTTTAGGGAGTCTCGTCTGTGGAAAAGTCAGCTCTAGTATAAAGTATATAATGTTCAGCACGGAGGAACAGCTGTAGGTCTGAGCAAGGTCTAGACCTGGTCCTGATCTAGACCTGGTCCTGATCCAGACCTGGTCCTGATCCAGACCAGGTCCTGATCCAGACCTGGTTTCTGCTGCAGCTTCTCCTCTGTGCTGAACATTATGAACATTACACATCCGAGAAACTCGCGGATCCTAAACATTTGCAGCTGTGCCAGATGTTTGGTCCAAACATGGCCCAAACCGAGATCCTGCTCCGAGTTCCGCCGACCTCTGACCTCGCCATCAGCAAAGTGTTTACTGCTCGCAGAAACTCCTCCGTCACCGACTGTCAAACACAAACCGCCGGTGAAGGAGCTGAACTCTCATGAATCCAGTTCATGAATGAATCAACTCGAGCTACGAACACTTTTACGACCGTCATTAAGTCTCTGCTCAGACTCGGACTCTTGTTCATCTGGAGCTCATCGCTGGATAACCAGGTCTTTCTGTAAAAAACCCTGATTAGTTTCACTCGTGACTTTATTTTGAAAAGGACTAATCTCTCAGTCCTGGTCTGACCCTGGACTTAACCTGGACTTAACCTGGTCTGACCCTGGACTTAACCTGGACTTAACCTGGACTTAACCTGGATCTGAGGAAACATCTGGAGCCGGGTTTGACTTTCTGTGACTTTCAGACACTGTAAAAAGTCATCTTGAAATAAGATTCTTTCGTTCTTGAGTTGAGATCTGTCCATGAGGTGAGATATTTACACTAGATCAAAGAAATCACTGCAGTAAAACTACAGGACGAGTCTGAAAGGACTTGTAGGCGTTTGATCTGAATCTACGTGTAAATATCTCACCTCATGGACAAATCAAGAACGAAAGGATCTTATTTCAACAAAATTTCATTTATTTTTAAGATGAGATTTTGCAGTGCACCAGGACCCAGGACTAAACCAGGACTAAACCAGGACTAAACCAGGACTAAACCAGGACTAAACCAGGACTAAACCAGGACTAAACCAGGACTAAACCAGATCTAAACCAGGTCTAAACCAGGACTAAACCAGGTCTAAACCAGGACTAAACCAGGACTAAACCAGGACTGAAGGACCAGGTCCAGGTTTGGTCTGACGGACTGAGAGGAAACAGAATAAACACAGGAGTGTTTACATTCAACATCCATCACTGAACAACTGTAAACATCTGTACTGCACTCTGAGTACTGCACTCTGAGTACTGCACTCTGAGTACTGCACTCTGAGTACTGCACTCTGAGTACTGCACTCTGAGTACTGCACTCTGAGTACTGCACTCTGAGTACTGCACTCTGAGTACTGCACTCTGAGTACTGCACTGTGAGTACTGCACTGTGTACTATAGTATATACTACCCTACAGTATGTACTACAGTACTACTGTACTGACAGAAGCACTGTCGCAACTACACACATCTGCACCAACTCCCTCTGACCACATCATTCATCCTGGGCCTATTGTACATGTTTTTAGTGGTAGGAGAAACCGGAGTACCCGGAGGAAACCTACGCAGACACGGGGAGAACATCCAAACTCCACAGAAAGGCCCCGTCCAGGTGGGAATCGAACCCGGGACCTTCTAGCTGTGAAGCACGAGCGCTAACCGCTGTGTTGCCATGCCAACGCCCCGCTGTAGAGGTCAGCACTGACCTCACAGGGCCTGAGGTCTAGACCAGGTCTGGACTCGGTCTGGACTCGGGTGACTCCGGGTGAAGTCCTGGATAAAGATCTGAGGAAGTCCCTGATGAGGAATTTCCTGAACCCGGATCAGATCCTGAGCTCAGAGAAAACATGGACCTTTAGTCCTGGTTTAGACCTGGTTTAGTCCTGGTTTAGACCTGGTTTAGACCTGGTTTAGACCTGGTTTAGTCCTGGTTTAGTCCTGGTTTAGACCTGGTTTAGTCCTGGTTTAGACCTGGTTTAGTCCTGGTTTAGTCCTGGTTTAGTCCTGTTTTAGACCTGGTTTAGACCTGGTTTAGTCCTGGTTTAGTCCTGGTTTAGTCCTGGTTTAGACCTGGTTTAGACCTGGTTTAGTCCTGGTTTAGTCCTGGTTTAGACCTGGTTTAGTCCTGGTTTAGACCTGGTTTAGTCCTGGTTTAGTCCTGGTTTAGTCCTGTTTTAGACCTGGTTTAGACCTGGTTTAGTCCTGGTTTAGTCCTGGTTTAGTCCTGGTTTAGTCCTGGTTTAGACCTGGTTTAGTCCTGGTTTAGTCCTGTTTTAGACCTGGTTTAGACCTGGTTTAGACCTGGTTTAGTCCTGTTTTAGACCTGTTTTAGACCTGGTTTAGTCCTGGTTTAGACCTGGTTTAGACCTGGTTTAGACCTGGTTTAGTCCTGTTTTAGACCTGTTTTAGTCCTGGTTTAGACCTGGTTTAGTCCTGGTTTAGTCCTGGTTTAGACCTGGTTTAGTCCTGTTTTAGACCTGTTTTAGACCTGGTTTAGTCCTGGTTTAGACCTGGTTTAGACCTGGTTTAGACCTGGTTTAGTCCTGTTTTAGACCTGGTTTAGTCCTGTTTTAGACCTGGTTTAGTCCTGTTTTAGACCTGGTTTAGTCCTGGTTTAGACCTGGTTTAGTCCTGTTTTAGACCTGGTTTAGACCTGTTTTAGACCTGGTTTAGACCTGGTTTAGACCCGGTTTAGACCTGGTTTAGTCCTGGTTTAGTCCTGGTTTAGTCCTGGTTTAGACCCAGTTTAGACCTGGTTTAGACCTGGTTTAGACCCGGTTTAGACCCGGTTTAGACCCGGTTTAGACCCGGTTTAGACCTGGTTTAGACCTGGTTTAGACCCGGTTTAGACCTGGTTTAGTCCCGGTTTAGTCCTGGTTTAGTCCTGGTTTAGACCTGGTTTAGACCCGGTTTAGTCCTGGTTTAGACCCGGTTTAGACCCGGTTTAGACCCAGTTAGACCCGGTTTAGTCCCGGTTTAGTCCTGGTTTAGACCTGGTTTAGACCCGGTTTAGGACCCGGTTTAGTCCCGGTTTAGTCCTGGTTTAGTCCCGGTTTAGACCCGGTTTAGTCCTGGTTTAGTCCTGGTTTAGACCCGGTTTAGACCTGGTTTAGTCCCGGTTTAGTCCCGGTTTAGTCCCGGTTTAGTCCCGGTTTAGTCCCGGTTTAGTCCCGGTTTAGACCCGGTTTAGTCCCGGTTTAGACCCGGTTTAGTCCTGGTTTAGTCCTGGTTTAGACCCGGTTTAGACCTGGTTTAGGCCCGGTTTAGACCCGGTTTAGACCCGGTTTAGACCCGGTTTAGTCCCGGTTTAGTCCCGGTTTAGGCCCGGTTTAGACCCGGTTTAGACCCGGTTTAGACCCGGTTTAGACCCGGTTTAGACCTGGTTTAGACCCGGTTTAGACCCGGTTTAGACCCGGTTTAGACCCGGTTTAGACCCGGTTTAGACCTGGTTTAGACCTGGTTTAGACCCGGTTTAGTCCTGGTTTAGACCCGGTTTAGACCCGGTTTAGTCCCGGTTTAGTCCCGGTTTAGTCCCGGTTTAGTCCTGGTTTAGTCCTGGTTTAGACCTGGTTTAGACCCGGTTTAGTCCTGGTTTAGACCCGGTTTAGACCCGGTTTAGACCCAGTTAGACCCGGTTTAGTCCCGGTTTAGTCCTGGTTTAGTCCTGGTTTAGACCTGGTTTAGACCCGGTTTAGTCCTGGTTTAGACCCGGTTTAGTCCTGGTTTAGACCCGGTTTAGACCCAGTTAGACCCGGTTTAGTCCCGGTTTAGACCCGGTTTAGACCTGGTTTAGTCCCGGTTTAGTCCTGGTTTAGGCCCGGTTTAGACCCGGTTTAGACCCGGTTTAAACCCGGTGTAGACCCGGTTTAGACCCGGTTTAGACCTGGTTTAGTCCCGGTTTAGTCCTGGTTTAGACCCGGTTTAGACCCGGTTTAGACCCGGTTTAGACCTGGTTTAGTCCCGGTTTAGTCCTGGTTTAGGCCCGGTTTAGACCCGGTTTAGACCCGGTTTAAACCCGGTGTAGACCCGGTTTAGACCCGGTTTAGACCTGGTTTAGTCCCGGTTTAGTCCTGGTTTAGGCCCGGTTTAGACCCGGTGTAGACCCGGTTTACAGAGGAGTCAGTATCTTCCTCTTGTCTAAACGTCTGCAAAGTCTGTTTGTCTTTAAGAGTAAACTCAGACCAAACAAGGCAAGGACCAAACCGGCACTAGTCCAGGTCTGGCCCAGGTCTGGCCCAGGTCTGGTCCTGGTCTGGGCTTGTTGCCGCGGAGACGCCGAGGCCTTGAGCTGATGAGGTTTAGATGAAGAGTCTGTTCCATGTCACAGAGACAGGATTGTTCATCAGCGAGCGGCGAGAGCCCCCCTGGACCCCCCTTCCACACTTAACATGAGCGACCCTCCAGAGCCCCCCTGGACCCCCCTTCCACACTTAACATGAGCGACCCTCCAGAGCCCACATGGACCCCCCCTAACACACTTAACATGAGCAACCCTCCAGAGCCCCCCTGGACCCCCCTAACACACTTAACATGAGCAACCCTCCAGAGCCCCCTGGACCCCCCTAACACACTTAACATGAGCGACCCTCCAGAGCCCCCCTGTACCCCCCTAACACACTTAACATGAGCGACCCTCCAGAGCCCCCCTGGACCCCCCAACACACTTAACATGAGCGACCCTCCAGAGCCCCCCTGTACCCCCCAACACACTTAACATGAGCGACCCTCCAGAGCCCCCCTGGACCCCCCAACACACTTAACATGAGCGACCCTCCAGAGCCCCCCTGGACCCCCCTAACACACTTAACATGAGCGACCCTCCAGAGCCCCCCTGTACCCCCCAACACACTTAACATGAGCGACCCTCCAGAGCCCCCCTGTACCCCCCAACACACTTAACATGAGCGACCCTCCAGAGCCCCCCTGGACCCCCCTAACACACTTAACATGAGCGACCCTCCAGAGCCCCCCTGTACCCCCTAACACACTTAACATGAGCGACCCTCCAGAGCCCCCCTGGACCCCCTAACACACTTAACATGAGCGACCCTCCAGAGCTCCCTGTACCCCCTAACACACTTAACATGAGCGACCCTCCAGAGCCCCCCTGGACCCCCTAACACACTTAACATGAGCGACCCTCCAGAGCCCCCCTGTACCCCCCTAACACACTTAACATGAGCGACCCTCCAGAGCCCCCCTGTACCCCCCAACACACTTAACATGAGCGACCCTCCAGAGCCCCCCTGTACCCCCCAACACACTTAACATGAGCGACCCTCCAGAGCCCCCCTGGACCCCCCTAACACACTTAACATGAGCGACCCTCCAGAGCCCCCCTGTACCCCCTAACACACTTAACATGAGCGACCCTCCAGAGCCCCCCTGGACCCCCTAACACACTTAACATGAGCGACCCTCCAGAGCTCCCTGTACCCCCTAACACACTTAACATGAGCGACCCTCCAGAGCCCCCCTGGACCCCCTAACACACTTAACATGAGCGACCCTCCAGAGCCCCCCTGGACCCCCCAACACACTTAACATGAGCGACCCTCCAGAGCTCCCTGGACCCCCCAACACACTTAACATGAGCGACCCTCCAGAGCTCCCTGGACCCCCAACACACTTAACATGAGCGACCCTCCAGAGCCCCCCTGGACCCCCCAACACACTTAACATGAGCGACCCTCCAGAGCTCCCTGGACCCCCCAACACACTTAACATGAGCGACCCTCCAGAGCTCCCTGGACCCCCAACACACTTAACATGAGCGACCCTCCAGAGCCCCCCTGGACCCCCCAACACACTTAACATGAGCGACCCTCCAGAGCCCCCCTGTACCCCCCAACACACTTAACATGAGCGACCCTCCAGAGCCCCCCTGTACCCCCCAACACACTTAACATGAGCGACCCTCCAGAGCCCCCCTGGACCCCCCAACACACTTAACATGAGCGACCCTCCAGAGCCCCCCTGTACCCCCCAACACACTTAACATGAGCGACCCTCCAGAGCCCCCCTGTACCCCCCAACACACTTAACATGAGCGACCCTCCAGAGCCCCCTGGACCCCCTAACACACTTAACATGAGCGACCCTCCAGAGCCCCCTGGACCCCCCAACACACTTAACATGAGCGACCCTCCAGAGCCCCCCTGTACCCCCCAACACACTTAACATGAGTGACCCTCCAGAGCCCCCCTGGACCCCCCAACACACTTAACATGAGCGACCTCCAGAGCCCCCCTGGACCCCCCTAACACACTTAACATGAGCGACCCTCCAGAGCCCCCCTGGACCCCCTAACACGCTTAACATGAGCGACCCTCCAGAGCCCACCTGGACCCCCTAACACGCTTAACATGAGCGACCCTCCAGAGCCCACCTGGACCCCCCTAACACACTTAACATGAGCGACCCTCCAGAGCCCACCTGGACCCCCCTAACACACTTAACATGAGCGACCCTCCAGAGCCCCCCTGGACCCCCCAACACACTTAACATGAGAGACCCTCCAGAGCCCCCCTGTACCCCCCAACACACTTAACATGAGCGACCCTCCAGAGCCCCCCTGTACCCCCCAACACGCTTAACATGAGCGACCCTCCAGAGCCCCCCTGTACCCCCCAACACGCTTAACATGAGCGACCCTCCAGAGCCCACCTGGACCCCCCAACACGCTTAACATGAGCGACCCTCCAGAGCCCCCCTGTACCCCCCTAACACACTTAACATGAGCGACCCTCCAGAGCCCCCCTGGACCCCCTAACACGCTTAACATGAGCGACCCTCCAGAGCCCACCTGGACCCCCCAACACACTTAACATGAGCGACCTCCAGAGCCCACCTGGACCCCCCTAACACACTTAACATGAGCGACCCTCCAGAGCCCCCCTGGACCCCCCAACACACTTAACATGAGCGACCTCCAGAGCCCCCCTGGACCCCCCTAACACACTTAACATGAGCGACCCTCCAGAGCCCCCCTGTACCCCCCAACACGCTTAACATGAGCGACCCTCCAGAGCCCCCCTGTACCCCCCAACACGCTTAACATGAGCGACCCTCCAGAGCCCACCTGGACCCCCCAACACGCTTAACATGAGCGACCCTCCAGAGCCCCCCTGTACCCCCCAACACGCTTAACATGAGCGACCCTCCAGAGCCCCCCTGTACCCCCCAACACGCTTAACATGAGCGACCCTCCAGAGCCCCCCTGGACCCCCCTAACACACTTAACATGAGCGACCCTCCAGAGCCCCCCTGTACCCCCCAACACGCTTAACATGAGCAACCCTCCAGAGCCCCCCTGGACCCCCCAACACACTTAACATGAGCGACCCTCCAGAGCTCCCTGGACCCCCTAACACACTTAACATGAGCGACCCTCCAGAGCCCCCCTGGACCCCCCTAACACACTTAACATGAGCGACCCTCCAGAGCTCCCTGGACCCCCCTAACACACTTAACATGAGCGACCCTCCAGAGCCCCCCTGTACCCCCCAACACACTTAACATGAGCGACCCTCCAGAGCCCCCCTGTACCCCCCAACACACTTAACATGAGCGACCCTCCAGAGCTCCCTGGACCCCCTAACACGCTTAACATGAGCGACCCTTCAGAGCCCACCTGGACCCCCTAACACACTTAACATGAGCGACCCTCCAGAGCCCCCTGGACCCCTAACACACTTAACATGAGCGACCCTCCAGAGCCCCCCTGTACCCCCCTAACACACTTAACATGAGCGACCCTCCAGAGCTCCCTGGACCCCCCAACACACTTAACATGAGCGACCCTCCAGAGCCCCCCTGGACCCCCCTAACACACTTAACATGAGCGACCCTCCAGAGCCCACCTGGACCCCCCAACACACTTAACATGAGCGACCCTCCAGAGCCCCCCTGTACCCCCCTAACACACTTAACATGAGCGACCCTCCAGAGCCCACCTGGACCCCCTAACACACTTAACATGAGCGACCCTCCAGAGCCCCCCTGGACCCCCCTAACACACTTAACATGAGCGACCCTCCAGAGCCCACCTGGACCCCCTAACACGCTTAACATGAGCGACCCTCCAGAGCCCACCTGGACCCCCCTAACACACTTAACATGAGCGACCCTCCAGAGCTCCCTGGACCCCCAACACACTTAACATGAGCGACCCTCCAGAGCCCACCTGGACCCCCTAACACACTTAACATGAGCGACCCTCCAGAGCCCACCTGGACCCCCTAACACACTTAACATAAGCGACCCTCCAGAGCCCCCCTGGACCCCCCTAACACACTTAACATGAGCGACCCTCCAGAGCCCCCCTGGAACCCCCTAACACACTTAACATAATTGACGCCTCTAACATGTGCAGTGCCGTCACAGACCCCCAAAAATTGTGCCTAAAGTCCATCTGGATCCAATCCCCACCAGTGCAGCTTCACAGACACCAGACCAGACCAGACCAGACCAGACTGGGACTAAACCAGGACTAAATTGAGCACTAGACTGAAGGGGTTATTGAGGCACAGATGGAAGTGATCGTCCGTTTACGGCTCCAATAAAAACAAACTGATAACGGCTGAATCAGAGATAAAAAAGCAATAAAGCAGGATCTGTTTCAGTCACACTGAAGCTGAACCATCTGACTCTGACACCCATCATGTCCCTCACTGAAGCTGAACCATCTGACTCTGACACCCATCATGTCCCTCACTGAAGCTGAACCATCTGACTCTGACACCCATCATGTCCCTCACTGAAGCTGAACCATCTGACTCTGACACCCATCATGTCCCTCACTGAAGCTGAACCGTCTGACTCTGACACCCATCATGTCCCTCACTGAAGCTGAACCGTCTGACTCTGACACCCATCATGTCCCTCACTGAAGCTGAACCATCTGACTCTGACACCCATCATGTCCCTCACTGAAACATCTAAAGCTCATTCGTAAAGTCACACAGAAAAGACTTTCTGTCACACAAAAGCAGAAACTCGGTCTCATTTCAAACTTTAGTTTAGTCTTAAAAACCGAAGTCATGTTTCAGCTCCTGGAGCTTCAGCCTCGGACGGAAACATGAGGACACAGTAAGAAACAAAGAAACAAAGAAATAAAGAAATAAAGAAACAAAGAAATAAAGAAATAAAGTAAGAAACAAAGAAATAAAGAAATAAAGTAAGAAACAAAGTAAGAAACAAAGAAACAAAGTAAGAAACAAAGAAACAAAGAAATAAAGAAACAAAGAAATAAAGTAAGAAACAAAGTAAGAAACAAAGAAATAAAGAAATAAAGAAATAAAGTCAGGAACAAAGAAACAAAGAAATAAAGAAACAAAGAAACAAAGTAAGAAATAAAGAAACAAAGAAATAAAGTAAGAAACAAAGAAACGAAGAAATAAAGAAACAAAGAAATAAAGTAAGAAATAAAGAAACAAAGTAAGAAACAAAGAAACAAAGTAAGAAACAAAGAAACGAAGAAATAAAGAAATAAAGAAACAAAGTAAGAAACAAAGAAACAAAGTAAGAAACAAAGAAATAAAGTCAGAAACAAAGAAATAAAGTCAGAAACAAAGAAATAAAGTAAGAAATAAAGAAATAAAGTAAGAAACAGCATTAAGACAATAAACTTCAGGCTCATTGTACAAACATGAACCAGGAGAATCATCAGTAAAGACGCTCCTGACACTGATCATGAAAGAGCGAGTCCTAAACCAGGAGCAGAGTCTCAGTCGTCCAGGTGTTTCATTCACTCAAAGTAAAAAAAAAAAAAAATCTCCAAAAATATCAGTAATTACAACATTAGCATCAAAGTGACTAAACCAGGACTAAACCTTTCAAATATAAAAGGGGAGACTTACTGAGAGTGGTTTGGATCAGCACAGTCCAAGGTCCATGTACGGACTGATCCAAGAGAGGAGGTGAGGGTCCAGGAGCCAGAGGACCTCCCCCCCCAGGACCTCCCCCCACAGGACCTCCCACTCACACCTCCACAGAACCAGCCCCGGGACCCCGGGAGCTGGTTCTCACCTCTGAACCCCTGACTCCATATCAGACCATCATCACACCTGTGCAGCCACAGCGCCCCCTGGTGCTGAGAGTCAGTGGCTCATTCACAGACTGAGGATTTTTCTGCAACAATGTAAAGAATGTGACAGACCTGAGTGAAGCCGGCCCCTCAGAGTCTTAAACACTTATAGTGAAAACTCCACAGAAAGAAGTGCTTTGGATCCTTTCATCGTTGAGACTCGTGATGATTATTATGAAAATGATCAAAAAGCTTCATTATTGTTTTATTTCTTTCTCCTGCTTTTTCTCATGTTGCGCTCTCTTTCCTAATGTGCCACAAAAGAGTAAGAGCGCCCCCCGGTGGAGAGCTGCCGTCTGTGCAGAGGAGTTTTAAGCTCCAGGTCTGAGGGGGGACGGTCTAAAATGATACAGAGAGAAACGTTGGTATAAAGCGACGGCAACCCCTGGATTAAATGAGGAAAGTGACTTTAGTTAAACTGGACACTTTAACATCCCATAATCACCTCCCCAGTACTGACCTTTCTGAGAGATGAGGTTCTTACCCATTACGTATGACAGAGGGTATTGATCCCAAAGGCAGACTTGAATGGTAATGTGGGGATAAGAAAGGGATGGACATAGAAAGAAACGATTTAAATGAAAATAGGCCACCCCTCAAAATGTATTATATTTGTGTGACTCTTATCCTGTTCATCATTGTTTATTTCTATCTATTTTTAAATCGCATCAATACTGATCCCGCTCTTTAGATTTGCAGTTAGTGAAATTCATACATTCTACCACAAGGGGGAGGTACATTCACGCCAACTGCCGACGTCTGTCTAGAATAAACAGCAGGCAACATGTACAACATGTACAACATTTACATCTTCTGTCATGTTGAGCTTCAGAGAATGAAAACATCCATAATCCCAGTCTGAGTCCAGTCACCATCAAGTGTGCTCCAGTGAGACAATGTTCATGTCCAGACTCCTGCCTCTTCTTCATCTATCCTCTCAGACACTATGGTTTATTCTCCCACTGGGGTCTGATGTTTTTGACTCCATCTCATGTGTCTGTGTTCATGTACAAGGAACTGTATTTATTTTAGTCTGTAGTCGATAAATGTGGCATTTTGTGTAAAGGTTTTAGAGTCGCTGCATTGGCTCCCCGTGTGTTTCAGGATCGAGTTTAAAGTTCTTTTAATGGTTTTTAAATGTCTTCATGGTCTTGGTCCTTCTTATCTTTCAGAACTGCTTTTACCTCATGAACCTTCACGTCCCTTCGCTCCTCTGGCAGGGGTCTCCTAGTTACTCCTAAAGTCAACAGAAAGACTTTCCAATATTATGGCCCTCGCCTCTGGGACGACCTGAGGAGGAGCTCAGGACCTCAGAGAACGTTCATGTGTTTAAGAGCAGCTCAAGACCCGCCTTTAGCTTAGCTTTCAACTCACATCTAATTATTTAGTCCTGGTAATGTGTGTGTGTGTGTGTGTGTGTGTGTGTGTGTGTGTGTGTGTGTGTGTGTGTGTGTGTGTGTGCGCGCATGCACCTGTTTGTCTGTGTTTTCTATAAAGCACTTTGTGATACCTTTCGGTATGAAAAGCGCTTTATAAATAAAGTTTGATTTGATTTGATTGAATCAGAATAGATTTTCTTTGCCATTGTTTGAGAACAGGTTCACAAGGTAGGGATTTTTCTTGATGCGGACGTGCAACATAAAACATATAATCAAGACTTGGTCAGATGATTTGATCACCTAAAGTCTAATAAAAGTGATTGTTCCTGTTTAATGTTTTTCCTTTACAGTTTATTGTCCATATCATTAAGATTTATCTAGTGTGAGTCACACCCTTACAGCTTTTATTGTGGGCAGTCCAAGTGTCTGCTGTAGTGGAGAGCTATTGCAATTCTCCAAAATACCGTTTGAGCTCAACATTAATATCTTTATAATGTATATATTTCGTGAAAGTCTCTTTGCAAAGAGGTGAACCCTCCACTCTTCTCAACACTGTAAATATGAGCACATTTACGAAGCAGAAACATATCCAAACCAGGAGAATATGAATTTATATAAGCTTTATATTTTGCTATGTATATTAACATACAAATACAAACGTCATTGTTTGTATTCATTTCAATAATTTACATTCATTTACTAATTGATTGTCCTCCATATCACTTTCTGTATGACATCATTGCATAACAACTCTATCACAGGAGGGTCAGAGTATAAAGGTTAGTGACGAGGCATTCAGCCACAACACGAAGTACTGAACTCTGCTACTGGAAATCTGAAATACTAGGAGAAAAGCTGTTCTTATATTTGTTTATTTTTCAATTGAGCTTGCTACAAGTGAACCGGAAAAATGGCATCTGCAGCAGCACCGACTTCTACGTTCTGTTCTAGTCAAGAATGGACGTCTGCAGAAGAAATAAGTTCTGAGACAGCTTATGATGATAATTCTATTTCCCAGGACAGCGAGTCTTCTGAAAATATTTTTTATCTCCCACCTCAACGTAAGTAATCAAGCTTGTTCAAATACATTTACTCTTATTGCGGTTCAGAAATGTAGTGGACAGTACAGATACAGGCAGTAAAATGTAGTTAAGAAAAAGTAATGTACTCATTATAACATTTAAGTAAGGTCAAAGTAGCAGAAATGTATACTATTACTTGTACCTTTTTGTAACTTACCACCACTGGAAGTATGTTAGGATTTACTATTGTATTTCATAATAGTCTGTGAGCACATAATGATTTATATTAATTTATTTTGGCTGTTTTTACTGTGCCTTAAAACGACTAAAGTGGAAATTTGACATTGCAAGTCATCAAGCTTTATGTTTCAGGTGACGAGGCAAGGAAACACAAGCCTAACCCTAAATCGGTTTCCAGTTCCACACCGTTGCAATTAAACATAAGTAAGTAAAGTTTGCTGATGATCTGTGCCTTATCAAAAGAATAAGCACATAATCACATTAACACGATCATGGCCAATTACGGCAAGATGATTATCTGGCTCATAATGTCAGTTGCGTAATAGGTTATTATTATATTGGCTGCTTGTTACATTATTTTGGAGCTGATGTCTATCTTATATAGCCTATATTCTTTGGCTTGACACCGAAAATATGAATCTGAGCAAATATTTGACCAATTAACATGAAACAATGTTGTGATGCCGATCGTTCTCTCCCCAAGCCTTAAGTACCAAATCTGAGTAACGTGTGTGAAAGATCGCACAATGTGAATATCTCCAAGGAAGTCGGTGGGGACAACTTGGCTATCCTTAAATATTGGTGGGGAAATGTCCCCATGGTCCCCACGCAAACCTATGCCCTTTGGCTAGAGCCAAGCAGCCTCTGCAGTTGCTTCAGAGGAACTGCCTCTGTTTGTAAAACTGCTTTCTGTTACTGTGCACCCATGAAATCCGAGCAAAGACACTGGTGTACCATCGTGCTTACACTACACTTTATCACCAATGGTCATGACACAAGTTGAGTTTATCTCAAACAAGCCTGTGTTACTCATTGAAATGTTCTTGGCCACAACAACAGCAAACAATATAATACAAACAAACACCTTTGTTGCAAGAGTTTCCAAAGTGTCATTGTTTTGTTCTTGGTCAGAGTTATAAGTCCTAAGAATGAAAGAATCTATCTTTGTTGTTGCCACATTTAAAACTCCATCTAATCTTTCTTTGTGTCTACAGGTATGAAAGTAATTGATGATATTATAGCCGCGTGTTGTAAAGTATCAGAAAGTGAACAGTTGAAGGCTACGCTAACATATTCCAAGAGAGCCACCATTGCTGGAGGAGCCTGCTTTGGGTTGGGAGCTTTACTGGGTGGACCAATAGGAATTGCTGTTGGTAAGATACATAATTGTCCTAAAAGATAGACTTTAATAATCATTTGTTTTGTATATATTTCCTTTTTTAATGTAATATATGGCGTTTGTGCTGCACAATGTTTTATCACCCTTAACAGTTGAAACGCTTTCTGCCTAAAATCTTGCAAACATTGATTTAATTTTATTTTTTTTATCATTTATTTATTTGAAAAGGAGGGACAATACATATTAATGAACATTTTCACAAATGTAAATATGACAGATTATAGCCTTAGGCTAATTTCCATCTGCAGACCCCCTGGCAGGAGACACTATATACAGACTATGTACACAGAGAAAAGGACGGGAGCAGTTAAAACAAACGATGACAACAAGAGTGGGCAGCAAAAACAGTACCGTAAATGCATCGACTGTATTGCACAAACCCCAATATTGCACAAGCCCTGACAGACCTGATATTGCACCATGTGGGTCATTTCAATTTAAAACAAACCTTTTTTCTTTCCACTTGTGTTTGTGTGCAACAATTAAATAGAGACAGGTTTGCTGGTCCAGACTAATTCAAGTGTGCATGTTACCAGGTGGAACAGTTGGAGGCCTGGTGGGCTACCTGATGACCCGGGACAAGTTTGAACCGCTCCCTAAGGTGTTGGCGGACATGACACAAGATCAGAAGAAGAACCTGGCCTATCAAATAATGACGACTGTTGGGAAGACCCTGATCTTGGACAACACACCCCAGCTCATCAAACAAGTGATGAGTGACCCACAAATAAAGAAGCTGGTCATTGAAGGTGTCTGCAAATTTGTTACTACAGATCTGAAGCTTAAGCTGGGTTAGTCAGATTCACCTTTACACTAAATATAAGACAAAGAAATAAATGTTTGTCATAGATATTTAATGATGTATGGTTCATCTCTCATCATATCACAAAGCACCAATTCACAACACAATCACTATAGTTAAATCTGTAATGTCAGAAGAATATTCTGTATCAGGATCATTATGTGATTCTATTATGTCACTTTTACATCATTTAATCATCAGGTATTCTATAGAAATCAATTACCACAAATGTATATCATATTGTTGTCTGTTCTGACAATTAAATCACACTTTGAGCTCTTTGCAAATTATTTCCCAATGTGTTAAATAATAATAAAATTGTTATAGTTTTGACAAGAGAAATAGATGTAAATCCTTAATTTCTGTGTCAAATAATGTCATAAAAACAGGTAACTCAGGGTAAGATGAGTAATTAATTGTCTTGTCTTGGGGACAAAGTCACAACGTCACACCACCATGAACACACAAATCATACTGTCGATTTTTATATCGTGAGCAACATAAGCATAACACTGATTTTCTCAGGTGTGCAAATACTTACAGTATGTATAGCAATAAAATACAAATAAATGATTTAAAAATCATACAATGTGATTCCCTGATTTTTTTTAATTCTGTCTCTCACTGTAGAAACGCACCTACGATGTAAATGTCAGCCCCCTTCTAAGTGGGAGAACTTGCAAAATTACAGGGTGTTCAAATACTGTATATCCAATATCTCCATTCGCCGCTGATCATGCGTGCGGCACGTGTACCACTGATGCGCCTGTGATGGGCCATTGGATGATTCCATTCCAGAAAGCACGGGGCACGGGCTAGGCATAAAAACAACAATTCTAGTCTAGGCATGTGACCGGCCCACTGGTCAAATGCCCAGTAAAATATAAAGCCAGTCCGGGCCTGAGCGCTGGTGTGTATTTTAGACTTCCTGCTCAAGGCTTGTAAATATCACATAAACTGCCACATGGTTACAGTTGTTTTGTTTCAGTATGTACGAAGGCGTCATATCAGCTCAGCAAAGTCCTTTAATGATCACGTCCATTATTTTGAAAGACAATTTTCTTCTTCTTTGATTTAATTGATCCAAAAGTCTGATCAGATTTAAGTCTCTTCTGATATATGAAGGTCTTTTAATGTTTTGTTTGTTGTCAATCAATCAATCAATCAATGGTTTTGTATAGCCCAATATCACAACAGGACTTTCCTCACAGCTGCTCCGAACATGAAAACAGAGCAGTAAATAAGACGATGTAAAGTTCAGGAGAATCAAATATCCAGGCAAACGTAATGTCCAAATAAGCGTCAGCAGTGGCGACGAGCAGCTCAGGCGTCCCGTGTCCTTAGACTCTCCAGCACAGAGAGGAACAACTCAAAAACCCTTGAGGAGAACCACAGAAGGAGAGATCCACTCCCATAGACGGACAGGCTATAGAGACCCAGGGCCGAAGGAGTCCCTCAGCAGACGGGCCAAGATCACAGACCGTCCAGTCCCTGTTGTCAGTAGGCAGGGTTCCTCTGTTCAGCCTGGTTCCTCTGTTTAGCAGAGTTCCTAAGTGCATAAGTATTCATACAGCGTGACTGAATACTTTGGGGAACCCCCTTTTGCTGCAATAACAGCAGCAAGTCTTCTGGGGTTTGACTCTACAAGGTTTGCACATGTAGAGACTGACATTTGAGCCCATTCCTCTTTACAAAACAACTCCAGCTCTGTCACATTAGAAGGAGAGCGTTTGTGAACAGATGTTTTCAGGTCTTTCCAGATGTTCAACAGGATTTAGGTCAGGACTTTGACTGGGCCATTCTAACACATTCATATGTTTGTTTTTAAACCATTCCATTGTACATGTTTGTGTTTAGGGTCATTGTCCTGCTGGAAGGTGAAGCTCCGCCCCAGCCTCAGTTCTCTTGTGACTCCAGCAGGTTTTCCTCCAAAATGTCTCTGTATTTGGCTCCATCCATCTTCCCAACTATTCTTACAATCTTCCCAGTCCCCGCTGAGGAAAAGCAGCCCCATAGCATGATGCCCCCCACCATATTTGACCCTGGGGAGGGTGCACTCAGGACGAGGAGCAGTGTTAGGTTTGCTCCATACATAACGTCTCATCTGACCAAAGCACCTTCTTCCACATGGAGCTGTGTCCTCCATAGGACTTCTAGCAAACTTCAGACGGGATTTCTTATGGCCTCCTTTCAATAATGGCTTTCTTCTGCCACTCGTCCATGAAGGCCAGGTTTGTGTAGAGACTTATAGTTGTCCCATGTACAGATTCCCCCAGCTCAGCGGCAGGACGTCCCAGCTCCTCCAGAGTTATCTTGGGGCACTTGGTTGCATTTCTGACCAGAGCTCTCCTTGTTCGGTCTGTTAGTTTAGGTGGACGGCCGTGTCTTGGTAAGTTCTCAGTGGTGCTATACTCTTTCCATTTCTGAATGATGGACTGAACAGTGCTCCGTGAGATGTTCAGATCTTGGGAAATCTTTGTATAACTTAACGCTGCTTTAAACTTCTCCACAGCTTTATCCCTGACCTCTCTGGTGAGCTCCTTGGCCTTCATGATGTTGTTTAGTGACCAATACACTCTGACCATAGCTCTGAGGCCCTCACAGAACAGCTGGAATTATACTGAGAGTAGATCACACACAGGTGGCCTCTATTTAATGGTTAGGGCAAGGTGTGAACGTTCTGCAGTCATTAGGAATGTTATAAAGGACATTTAATGCTGTATGAATACTTATGCACGCCCCACTTTCACTTTTCTATTGTTTGTAAAGTAACAGAATCACTTTGCTGTGAGGGTGGAGCAGACAAAAAACTGTTATAAAACAGCTGAAGAATTGCAGCTGTTTAAGTTTGTGGAGGAAGTGCAGATGTTGTTGACGCTTCATGAAGATGTGGTCAGTGTCGCTTTTGAAGTTCAGTTTAAGGTCAACAATAGTCCCTAGATATTTGTATTCCTCTACTCTCTCAATGATCTGTCCATCTAAATGCAATGGCAGAAGCTCAATGTAGGAGATTACCATCTCTTTGGTCTTGGAGAGGTTCAGATTCATGTCTTTTTTCTTGCACCGGTCAGAAAAGCCATTTAATTGTGACTGGAGCTGATTGATTATAAAGGAAAAAATACACATAATTGATCCCACTGCTCCCCCTAGT
This sequence comes from Proterorhinus semilunaris, assembly GCA_021464625.1. Lineage (NCBI taxonomy): Eukaryota > Metazoa > Chordata > Actinopteri > Gobiiformes > Gobiidae > Proterorhinus > Proterorhinus semilunaris. The sequence continues at coordinate 182,634 of CM038350.1, read as the reverse complement.
GGCTCCCCCTAGTAAAAAAAAATCATAACCAATATTTTTACAGTGGAAATGGGAATGACTGCAAAGGGATATATAATAATAATGTGTAATGTTGACTAAAAACTATGACAAATGTAATACTCAAATAATAACTAAATCAATGGTTAAAATACAATTGTGACTAGTGTTCATAAGTAATGATTGGATATGGTTATTATGCGAATGGGAGTTTATATATACTGGTAAACTGTATACATTTCTATTTTTCGTGCTAGGTCTTGTTACTTGGAAGTTTTGTAATTCTCATGTGATTTTCTTAAAACATGAACGCTTTCCTTTATTAATGCGGCTATACGTAAGGTTAATGCGGACAAGTGTAATTGTTGAAAGGACATAATTGTGATTCATAGATGGGCTCACCCACAGGGCTGCGTGTGAGCCTATGTATGGAAAATTAACTTGTCATTCACTAACTGCTTGTACGTAAACAGGTACATGTAGCTTCTGTTGCACATGTGCCTGGGCAATTATGGAATTTGTAATGTAAAGTGTTATATTGTATGTAAATACGAGATGTTGCTTGTATCACCGTTATCATTTACCTGCAGCTGGGCACACGTGTTTCAGTTATGTATATTCTCAGTGTTATGATGGGCCTTTTCTTTTGAAAGGACTTACAATTAAGTTTTGTATTTCTTGAACTAATCTGAAATGCATGAAAGTAATTACTTTGAATGGGGGGTAAGGAACTAATGAGCTTTCTTGCTTCTTGCCTATGGAGGATTGAAAGTGCCACAATTAAATAAATAAATACACAATTAAATAAATGTGTCATTAATTAATTAAATGTTTCATTAATTAATTAAATGTTTCATTAATTAATTAAACATGGAATTAAATAAATAAATGCACCATTAAATAATTAAATAAATGTGTCATTAATTAAATAAATGTGTCATTAATTAATTAAATTACCAATGATTCTGTGTAAAAAAAATAAAATAATTATTTATCTATTTAATTAATTATTTCATGGTCCTGTGTTGCAGTGTTTCATGAATTAATTTTATCTGTCAAACTCGCCCATCAAAAGTTGTGGGCGGGCTAAAGCCTGGTTAACTCAAATCTTGTCTAATCCATTGCTTTGGCCTGAAGTGTTTTTTGGAAACATGGCGGCTACGCTGATGGAGTTGGTGCGAGATATTTTAGACCTTGCTGAGTATGTGGAAGCAGGACCTGCAGACCCCGAGCATATACAAAATAAAGCGGAGGAATTTATTGAAGTTCTTGGAGTTATTTACGCACTTTCTGACCAAGGCATTGACCGTAGAGTGACCGAAATTTTAGAAGAAGTACTCTACAGGGGTGCTAGTCGGAATGTGCCGTTGCCTCAATGCCCCGGTCGCAATGTACCGCATCCATTGGTCTGAATGTACCGCTCGAGTGGTCTCAATGTCCCGGCCGAATGGTCTTAATGCCCCGCAATTAAACAGCTGTTATATCGGAGACGTTTACGTTAAAAGATACCGTAAGATAGGGCTCCACATATTAATGACATGTACGCGTTTTAATGCGTCACATTTATGTGGTTTATCAACATTTTGAGATAAACGTAAAAAGTGCAAAATAAGTGTACAACGACAAGAGAGTTTGTCTGTATTACATGATCCCGCCCGCGTGAAGAACCACGTAAGTGTGGTTGCCTAGTTACACTAAAGACATTAGTGTATAAGTGAACATGTTTTTGAGCTACCGTTGTGTTTTGCCATATATGTACATTATTTAATTTATAATTTAAAGCTAGATAACCAGTTGGCTATGTTACCCAGCTAGCAAATGTACATATTGAAAACTGTTGAATGAAAAACATTAAATCCACATTACACGTTCGTCTAATGTGCCATCAGAGATGACTTCAGGATGCACTGATTTAACCAAATACAGATGAGAGCAGAAATGACATTTTATTGACTTTGTTTTTCTTTAGGTAGAAATGTGATTGGTTTGTGTCATAAAATAACCAGTCATGTCACCAGATTTGAAGTAAACATGTTCAAAATCAAATGTGATGGACATGATGTGATTCAGTGAAACTGCTTTTTACCCTTAAAAAATACAGTCATGACATGCCATGTCTTTACCTTCTTTAGACTAGGAGGGAAATTCTTAATACACTGAACAATTCTAAGAAAACAGCTGTTTGGGTGGGGGACATTGAGACTAGGAAGTGGTACATTGAGACTAGGGGTGGAGCATTGGCGCAGTGGGGGCATTGAGGCAACGGTACATTCTAATTCAAATGGCGGATAGCTACCAATCTAGGCGCATTTACCGCCACCTACCGGGCGGATGAGTGCTCTTTACGATTATTGAGAAACAGCGGAAACAGCAGATATTAATTTAAAAAAAGTTATTTCTTGACATCCCTTGATGGAGTGATCGAGGCTTGTGTTTAGTTGTTTTTGCTTGAGTATTCAAACCTATGTAAGGGAGAATAGCGCCACCCAGCGTATCGGAGTATGTTCACTAGTCTGCATCAATCCATTATTCTGGAGTTGATTTGCCTTGACTCGATGAGCAGGATGACCAATCAGGTGTTAGGACCCACCCCTCAAACTTTGATGGGCGAGTTTGACAGATAAAATTAATTCATGAAACACTGCAACACAGGACCATGAAATAATTAATTAAATAGATAAATAATTATATATATTTTTTTACACAGAATCATTGGTAATTTAATTAATTAATGACACATTTAATTAATTAATGACACATTTATTTAATTAATGACACATTTATTTAATTATTTAATGGTGTATTTATTTATTTAATTGTGGCACTTTCAATCCTCCATACTTGCCTACTCCTTTTGAGTTTTTATTATACTGCAATGAGGTAACCTTGCAAATAAACTAACTAAACTAAACAGTCTGCAAAAGGATCAAATCCAGGAAACACTGCCCTAAACCAGTGCCTCTTGGAAACCACACCCATTGCAATAGGGTTGTGTGTGCTGCTGGTCACTAACCTTTAATCTGACTTTAACAAATGTGTACGCATCTGTTTTTTATTTATTTATTTTCCTCCCAAAATTAAAGGACACTATCTTCAGAGTTTATTGTTAGCAGCTGCAATTTAAAGGTCAATTCAGGAGCCTTAACCTCCTGAGACCCTGCGGCCTCATACGAGGACGTTACATTTCTGCCTCTTGACATAATGATAGTAAAATTTGTAAAGCTTTGACCTGTTGGCCACATTCAGGGACACTGCCCACACCATCTTGAAGTGATATCACAACATTACACCAATGTCAGTGAGAAAGAAAATGGCGGGAATATCAGCAAAACACTTCTACACCAGTTCCCGAAAGAAAAATGACCCAGGTAAAAATCTATCAAACTTTTATGAATGAAACAAATTTATTTATGTACAATACTGTCTCTTTAATCATATAGGGATTAAAATTTGACATATTTTAGTAAAAGTAGCACTCTAGGACTCGTTTGAGGACATTGGGACTATATACTCTTATTTATTCTTCCATGTGGTTAGCTAAACGTGGGAATATTTAGAAGGATTTATAGTTGTAAATAGTTATTTTAAGTGGCCCATTTGCATTGTCATGTTTTGTAAGTGGTATATTAGCATAGTAATACATTATATAGCTAGTGTGCTATATAGCTAGCCTATTTAGCTCTGCTAGCCAGATAGCCAAGATTTTTGTTTTTTATTTTTTAGGGATGCACCAGTCCGATATTGCTATCGGATATCAGAGCCGATACTGAAAAAAATATCATCCAGAAATATCCAGTACTCAACCGATACAAGTTTTGGTTCTCAAAAACACAACATTTACCACCTAAATTTACGTGAATATGGGCATGCTGTACCTCATTTTAAAGGGGAGAACAAGGAGAATTCAACCACTGAGTTAGTTTAACCTTCCGCAAATGTATTTTTGATCGCCACGCACAATTCTGTGGTTAGCATCAGTATGCTAAAGCTAGCGGGATGCTAACGTGCTAATGCTAACGTCAGCTAATAGGGGCTGGGATGGAAAAATGATAGTAATACCTAAATGATCAGATAACTTTATGTGTTTATACTATTAGTGTAACCTAAAGTCTGTCATATACCCAAGGTTATTTAGTGTAGAAACGTCCAGTGATCCTTTTTAAATGTTTATCCAAGAGTCTATCAATAGATATAATTGATCATTGATCTGTAACTTAATGATAATAACATGTCACTTTATTGATCTTAGAATAGAGAAAAGAGTCAATTCAATATTTCATTCGAGAAAACCACCATCCATCCATTTTCTCCCACTTGTCCGTTGCCGGGTCGTGGGGGCAGCTGTTGGAGCTGCCCAAATCACATAGCACCAGGGTAAACCCCTCGAGAAAACCACTTTTAAGAAAACCTCTGGGTGTCGGTAAATATCGGATATTGGCAGATACTCAAACCCCAGTATCGGTATTGGTAGCAAAAAAGCTAGATGGGTGGTCTCTAATTCTTTCACATTATCGTTACAGGTAAACTTTCATTGTCAAGAGCAGAACGATTGCTCATGGCAATTGCAGATAACTCTGAGGTGGAGGACCTCTCAGATGGGGAAGATAATGATCCTGCTCCGAACGAAGTTATTCCACAAGATTTTGACCTCATGGATTCATCAGGAGATTCCGGTGAAGAATACACACCACCTGATGCAGCTGAAGATAGTGAAGATAGTGATTCTGAGAATGAAAGTCAGCCAAATCATCTACAAGTGCACAAACGTGGACGTAAACGACAGCATGTTCAGAATGATGAGCTGGATGAGGAAGAACAGCGTCACGGAGACTCCAGATCAGAACCCAGGAATGCTGGACGTGAGCTCTTTTTAGCCCAAATTTAGTGCAGTTTCAGGATGAAGGTGATGGACTGAAAGATGAGCGATCAGATTGGCAGCCACTGGATTATGTGGAGCAGTACATTGACTCAGACCTGATGAGACTCATTGCTGACTGCACAAATGCCATGTCACTGGGTAATGGTGGGAGATCTCTCAAAACCTCTGCTGATGAGATGTATCACTTTTTTGGAGCAGCAATGTTGATGTCTTGCGTGCCTTATCCACAGATAAGGATGTTTTGGTCCAATGCCCTAAAGATCCCCGCCATTAGTGACACAATGTCACGTGATCGCTTCTTCAAACTGAGGAGCCATCTGAAAGTAGTCATTGACTATGATGTCTCAGAAGACAAAAGGGAAACCGACAAATTCTGGAAGGTGAGGCCTTTTATGGACCGTATACTTACTGGCTGCCGCCTTCAGGCTCGTTCAGAATGCGTTTCAATAGACGAGCAGATGATCCCGTTTACAGGGGCCTGTCCATTCCGACAATATGTGCCACTAAAGCCAAATCCAGTGGGAATGAAGAACTTTGTGGTAGCATCTGTGGATGGACTCGTGCTTGACTTTGAAGTCTATCAAGGTTCAAAAACCCTGGCGTTGAAGGTTCAGGACTCAGATGGATTGGGCCTAGGAACACTAGTCATCAAACGTCTGTCTGAAACACTCACTGCTGGCACACAAGTGTATTGTGATCGCTTCTTTACCACCATACAAGCAGTTGATCACATGCTGAAGGATAATGTATATCTTACTGGTACAGTGATGAAGGGCCGAGTCAAACAAGCAGTGGACAAGTTACCTGATGACAAAACCCTCAAACAGCGAGGAAGAGGTACCTTCTCCACAGTCACCAGGGCAGATGAGAAACTATGCGTGGTCAAATGGTACGACAATAAGCCAGTTTTGATGCTCTCCACTGTTCACTCAGAGCAGCCAGAAGATACTTGCCAGCGATGGTCCAAGAAGGAAAAGAAGTATGTGACCGTGACAAGACCAAGCATCGTGCGCGAGTACAACTCAAAGATGGGAGGTGTTGACATGTCAGATAGGATGATGAGCTACTACCGAATGTCTGTGCGGACGAAGAAGTGGACAATTCGCATGCTGATGCACTTCACAGATCTTGCCCTTGTCAACAGCTGGCTGCTGTATCGCAGAGATAACCAGGAAAATGACACCCCAAGAAAAGCTGTCATGAAGTTTCTTGAGTTTCGAATGGTGGTGGCTCAGGTATTCCTCAGCAAGCGTGATGTTCTTCATGAAGGTGCTCATGTCACAGAAGAAGAGAATGAGAATGGACACCTTACACCACCAGGCAAAAAATCTCGTGTTGCTCCAATCCCCCATATCTCTGTCCGTTCCAGTGCTGCTCATCTCCCGGAGATGGTGGCCTTGAAAAATCCCATGCGTTGCAGAGCAGAAGGCTGCACTGGGAAATCCCGTGTGCGCTGCATGACATGCAATGTGCATCTGTGCTTGCAAAGTGAACGCAACTGCTTTACAGCATTTCACACTGGCCAGTAGGGGCTGACAGGCTGAAAAGATAGAGGGAGCTAGTTAGAAAAACAAGCCACAGTTCAAAGGCTGCTCTGATGAATTCAACTGTTGTTGGACTATTTCTGTTACAGGTTACAGTTTGCACTTTGACTTTTGTATTAGCCATGTTTTAGGCTATTAAATAACAGCTGTTTGCATTTTATTTAGGCTATACACTCTGATGTTTACACTTTCAAATAAACTGAGAAAATGAACTTTTTTGACCAATGGAGTCTCTTTGTGTCATACAGTAAGATAGACCCACTGTACTCATATGAGGACATTCATTTTTGAGAGAACTACTAAATGTATAACTCTGAAATTTTGAATTATGACTTATTAGGACCTTCTGGCCCTAACAGCAAACAATGTTTCGTAAAAGTTATGACAGACCCACTGTCCTCACATGAGGACATCCTTTTCTGTAAAAACTACTTCCTGTACAAAAACACATTTTGGTTATTATACTTATGAGGTCCTACTTATCCCAAATAGCAAGAACAATTATAAAATGCACACCAGACAAACTCTCGGGTCTCAGGAGGCTGAGTTGAAAAATATTTCGATAACATTTCAAAATTAATTATTTGTATTCATTTTTATTTAATCTTTATTTAACCTGGAAAGCCATTGCGATTTAAAACCTCTTGAGTCCTGGCCAAGAGGCAGCAAAAGACAGATTTACAATTAAATCTCAAAATAAAATGACATAAACATTATGAAAAAGAGTTACAATGTAAAAAGGTCGACTCACGTGTCTCAATCTTAAAAGTTCAATTTAATAAATTCAGTTATTTTCCAGTCTTTTTGCAACATGTTCCATGTAGAAGAACACATGACCGTTTGAACGCTAACAGAGCCAACTCTCATCCATGAGATGAAGTCACAGATGTGGGAGGCAGTAGACCAAGCATGGTCTTATGAATAAAAGTTTACCAATGACCCCGCCTCCGGGAGGACAAAGAAGTGACGGGTCCCGACAGTTAGTCATGAACCTCAGAGGAGCCTGATATACAGAGTCTTATGGAGACACTGAGCAGAGGCTTCATGGTTGTTGTTTTCTACTCTATTTTGATATTGTTTATGTGAAGCACTTTGGGCACCCAGTGTTTTTGTAAATGTGCTATACAAATAAAGTGGCCTTTGACATGTACAACAGGTCTCCATCGTCTAAAATAGATCAACATGTTGCAGTGACATGGCACTTTTATGCCTCAAAAGAAAAGCTACATTTATCTAAAAAGAAAAAAGCCCAATTTGAGTTTAGCTTTTTTTTCCACAAGATTATCTTGGGGCTTGAAAGTCAAGGCGTCATCAAGCAAAATCCCGAAGTTTTGAACGACCTCTGTGACATTTCCCTCAGAGTGGACACTATCACCAATATAGAAGAACTCAAATGCAACGCTGGAAGGAGTAGAAGGAAATTGAAATGTCTGAATAAGCCTGAATAAACGGGCACCAAACAAAACAAAGAAGGATAATCAAAATATCCCCAATAGGACTTGACAACCAGAATCAGAATCTCTCAATACTTTAACTGAGCTTGAAAGTCTCTCTTCCCAGGTTGACAATCTAGCAAGAGACTGACTGAACTGAGGGAGTATATATACCCTCCCCCGACTTCACGAGGGAATGGAGAGCAGGAAAACTGGGCAGGCAGTAACTAAACAGAATCATGACAGACACTGAGGGGATTGTGTGAGGAACCTTTAGTTTGGTCTTTTCAGCGTTGAGGACCGTTTCAGCTGCAGACGTGTGTGCAGGACCACATCAAAGCAGAGATTCTACAGCTTTAGCAGAATCTAAAACATGATTGTGTCATCAGTGTAAAAATGCTAATTAGCGTCAGACACATCTCGTCCTAATTTCCCCTATTAATAAAGGGGAAACAAAAGCCGCCTTGAACCACCAATGTTGGGGTAACATGTTACCCCAACATTCGCTTCTGTCGGACTGCCTCAGGGCAGCTGTGGCTAGAGTGGCTGGAGTAAATGAAATGTCTTTGATTGTCCAGAAAAGCGCGATATAAAACCTCATTGATATTATTATTCTGATCCTGGAGCTTCAGAACTTTACAGTGTAGGGACTTTGTGCAACATCGGTAATAAAATAATACAAGTCTTTAACGGCCTGAAAACCAGACGTTTACTTCAAGTACCTCATGTTCTACCAGAGGTTTACTTAAATATATGGACTTTACTTCAAGTACCTCATGTTCTACCAGAGGTTTACTTAAATATATGGACTTTACTTCAAGTACCTCATGTTCTACCAGAGGTTTACTTAAATATATGGACTTTACTTCAAGTACCTCATGTTCTACCAGAGGTTTACTTAAATATATGGACTTTACTTCAAGTATCTCATGTTCTACCAGAGGTTTACTTAAATATATGGACTTTACTTCAAGTACCTCATGTTCTACCAGAGGTTTACTTAAATATATGGACTTTACTTCAAGTATCTCATGTTCTACCAGAGGTTTACTTAAATATATGGACTTTACTTCAAGTACCTCATGTTCTACCAGAGGTTTACTTAAATATATGGACTTTACTTCAAGTATCTCACGTTCTACCAGAGGTTTACTTAAATATATGGACTTTACTTCAAGTACCTCACGTTCTACCAGAGGTTTACTTAAATATATGGACTTTACTTCAAGTACCTCATGTTCTACCAGAGGTTTACTTAAATATATGGACTTTACTTCAAGTATCTCATGTTCTACCAGAGGTTTACTTAAATATATGGACTTTACTTCAAGTACCTCATGTTCTACCAGAGGTTTACTTAAATATATGGACTTTACTTCAAGTACCTCATGTTCTACCAGAGGTTTACTTAAATATATGGACTTTACTTCAAGTATCTCATGTTCTACCAGAGGTTTACTTAAATATATGGACTTTACTTCAAGTACCTCATGTTCTACCAGAGGTTTACTTAAATATATGGACTTTACTTCAAGTACCTCATGTTCTACCAGAGGTTTACTTAAATATATGGACTTTACTTCAAGTATCTCATGTTCTACCAGAGGTTTACTTAAATATATGGACTTTACTTCAAGTATCTCATGTTCTACCAGAGGTTTACTTAAATATATGGACTTTACTTCAAGTACCTCATGTTCTACCAGAGGTTTACTTAAATATATGGACTTTACTTCAAGTATCTCATGTTCTACCAGAGGTTTACTTAAATATATGGACTTTACTTCAAGTATCTCATGTTCTACCAGAGGTTTACTTAAATATATGGACTTTACTTCAAGTATCTCATGTTCTACCAGAGGTTTACTTAAATATATGGACTTTACTTCAAGTATCTCATGTTCTACCAGAGGTTTACTTAAATATATGGACTTTACTTCAAGTACCTCATGTTCTACCAGAGGTTTACTTAAATATATGGACTTTACTTCAAGTATCTCATGTTCTACCAGAGGTTTACTTAAATATATGGACTTTACTTCAAGTACCTCATGTTCTACCAGAGGTTTACTTAAATATATGGACTTTACTTCAAGTACCTCATGTTCTACCAGAGGTTTACTTAAATATATGGACTTTACTTCAAGTATCTCATGTTCTACCAGAGGTTTACTTAAATATATGGACTTTACTTCAAGTACCTCATGTTCTACCAGAGGTTTACTTAAATATATGGACTTTACTTCAAGTACCTCATGTTCTACCAGAGGTTTACTTAAATATATGGTCTTTACTTCAAGTATCTCATGTTCTACCAGAGGTTTACTTAAATATATGGACTTTACTTCAAGTATCTCATGTTCTACCAGAGGTTTACTTAAATATATGGACTTTACTTCAAGTACCTCATGTTCTACCAGAGGTTTACTTAAATATATGGACTTTACTTCAAGTACCTCATGTTCTACCAGAGGTTTACTTAAATATATGGACTTTACTTCAAGTATCTCATGTTCTACCAGAGGTTTACTTAAATATATGGACTTTACTTCAAGTACCTCATGTTCTACCAGAGGTTTACTTAAATATATGGACTTTACTTCAAGTATCTCATGTTCTACCAGAGGTTTACTTAAATATATGGACTTTACTTCAAGTATCTCATGTTCTACCAGAGGTTTACTTAAATATATGGACTTTACTTCAAGTACCTCATGTTCTACCAGAGGTTTACTTAAATATATGGACTTTACTTCAAGTACCTCATGTTCTACCAGAGGTTTACTTAAATATATGGACTTTACTTCAAGTACCTCATGTTCTACCAGAGGTTTACTTAAATATATGGACTATACTTCAAGTATACTTTTGAAGTGCTCATAAGTATCTTAAAGTATTCTTAGTATGTTTAACAAACTCGTAATCTCATTTTGAAACACAAACGCAGGAGGCGCTGCTCAGGACTAACACCTGAACACACGCACTTACATTATTAAATAAACTGTAACCTTTTGCATTATCTCAAACTTTAGCGATAAATAAGATAAACTCTTTCTCAAACGTCTTTAATGAGCTGATGTTTCTCCAAATCCACATGAACGGGATTAAAGAGTCGATACTTTAGATCAAGAGCCTCAGGTTCATGAGCCTGACTGTAGAATGAGCCTGACTTTAGAATGAGCCTGACTTTAGAATGAGCCTGACTTTAGAATGAGCCTGACTTTAGAATGAGCCTGACTTTAGAATGAGCCTGACTTTAGAATGAGCCTGACTGTAGAGGCTTCATGTTTAGTGACGCAGACTTTAATCAAACAGACTCTGATCTGTGATCCGTGAGCCACGTCCAGTCGTCACAAAGTTTCTCCTTAAACCAACAGGAAACGCCTGAGTCTGCACTTTCTCACCTCTCGTCCAATCACAGCGCGGCGTTGAGGGCCCTTGTGCTCGTCCAATCACAGCGCGGCGTTGAGGGCCCTCGGTTCCGCGCCGTGAGAACCCTGTGGACTCAGTGTGACTCAGCGGTTTGTGTCTTTATAAAGAGCTTCAGTCTCTGGGTCAGACTCAGACTCAGCCATGGAGCTCACACTGACCCTCACCTGGACCCTGCTCTGCGCTGCCCCCCTGTGGGCCCGCCCCTCAGGTAAGACCCGCCCCTCAGGTAAGACCCGCCCCTCAGGTAAGACCCGCCCTCAGGTAAGACCCGCCCTCAGGTAAGACCCGCCCCTCAGGTAAGACCCGCCCTCAGGTAAGACCCGCCCCTCAGGTAAGACCCGCCCTCAGGTAAGACCCCGCCCCTCAGGTAAGACCCGCCCCTCAGGTAAGACCCGCCCTCAGGTAAGACCCGCCCCTCAGGTAAGACCCGCCCTCAGGTAAGACCCCGCCCCTCAGGTAAGACCCGCCCCTCAGGTAAGACCCGCCCCTCAGGTAAGACCCGCCCCTCAGGTAAGACCAAAGACTGTAGATCACTGGTTCCAATCATTGTGGCCGGTCGCGTCCCCTCCTCTTCGGCCCAGATACTGGGCTCGGGACGGGCGGTCTACGCGGTCATTGTGATTTGACCACAAACGTGACGTGCACAGAGAAGGTGTAATTACGAAGAGGAGTCTGGATTTCTTCAGATCAGTGTAAGAAGAGCCTTTGGAGCCGAGTGGCACCGTTGCTCAATTATACCTTTTTTGACACTGTTCCTATTTGTATAGAACCTTAACACAGATGAATAATGTTCATTTATTCCTTTTCATTTCTTTCACATCTGTATCATTTGTTTGAGGTGAAACAACCAAGAAACTTCCTTTAACGACAAAAGGGAAGAAAAAAAACACCTTACAAGTGTTTACATTTTTTAACCATTTTCTCTAAAAAAAAAATCCCCCAAATGTTTCCCATTTTTAGTATTTTTTAACCAGTTTTTCCCCAATATATCCACATTATTTCTAAAATTACTTTATATTTATATTTCGGTTTAGCCAGATCACTGCTTTACTGTCTTACTCACCAATTTCAAATTTTAAAAGCTCCCAATTTCCATCCATCCACCTTGCATCTAGTCCCTTTAAGTTTCAAATGAGGCTCTGGCCTTTAGGCTGTAAGCTCCAGTCAAGAAGCTTCTAGATTTGGGTGAAGCTGAACTGAATAATAATGATTCCGTGTTCCTGCAGGATACCAGCTGGACGAGGCCGGTTCCTGCGAGAGTCGACGAGAGTCCAGTCCTGGTCTTCACTGCACCGTCGACGGACACTTCAGGTACTGCCCTCGAGCAACGCACTTCTGTCAAACCAGGAGGGAATGAGAATTACATCACACTCGTCACAAAGGTTCAGTTAAAGCCGGGAGTGAATAATGTGACAGTGTGTTTGTTAAAGACAAATTGGTCTTAACTTTAACTTGAATTATTCACTGATTCAAAGTTTCTCACAGATTGTTTTGACGAATGGTCGTTTCATCTCCACTTCCCAAAAATGACCTGTGTCTGTGTTTCAGTCCGGTCCAGTGTGCTGGTCCTGGTCCTGATGGTGTTAATGATGATGGTGTTGAGTGCTGGTGCGTTGACACTGAGGGACTGGAGCTGAACGGGACGCGAACTCGAGATGCTGCTCCTCACTGTGAGTCTTATAAACCCCTCCCTCTGTATTAGTGTTTGATCTTTACATTATATATAATATGTATACTATATATGTGTTTGGACTCCATGCACATCATTTAACGCACGTCGACGCATGTTCACGTGATGATGTCATAATGTCAGGTGGGGCGGGGCCAATACAACTCTATGGGACAAATACAAACATACAAATGATTTTCCTCATCAGTATTTGGTGATTTCTACTGACCCACGTCTGCTCATGTTTATGAATATTGTCTCCACTTTCGGACGCCTTTCAGAGAAAATAATTGGACTTTAGTTTATATGAGCTGACAGAGAAGACGATGAACTTTGAGAACGTTTTTGTTTCATGGGGATTCTCCCATTAGAACATAGTTACCGCCGTAGAATTTTCAGTTGCTCCACATTGTGAAAGACACAAACTCAAATGATAGAAAACCCCAAATGACAATTTGTGGATGACTATATGGTCCCTGAATATTGCACTCGGTGTTTCCTTTAGTCTCCGTGTCTCCCTCAGGTTTGTCTCTGTGTTTCATTAGTCTCCGTGTCTCCCTCAGGTTTGTCTCGGTGTTTCCTGTAGTCTCCGTGTCTCCCTCAGGTTTGTCTCGGTGTTTCCTTTAGTCTCCGTGTCTCCCTCAGGTTTGTCTCGGTGTTTCCTTTAGTCTCCGTGTCTCCCTCAGGTTTGTCTCGGTGTTTCCTTTAGTCTCCGTGTCTCCCTCAGGTTTGTCTCGGTGTTTCCTTTAGTCTCCGTGTCTCCCTCAGGTTTGTCTCGGTGTTTCATTAGTCTCCGTGTCTCCCTCAGGTTTGTCTCGGTGTTTCCTTTAGTCTCCGTGTCTCCCTCAGGTTTGTCTCGGTGTTTCATTAGTCTCCGTGTCTCCCTCAGGTTTGTCTCGGTGTTTCATTAGTCTCCGTGTCTCCCTCAGGTTTGTCTCGGTGTTTCCTTTAGTCTCCGTGTCTCCCTCAGGTTTGTCTCGGTGTTTCATTAGTCTCCGTGTCTCCCTCAGGTTTGTCTCGGTGTTTCCTTTAGTCTCCGTGTCTCCCTCAGGTTTGTCTCGGTGTTTCCTGTAGTCTCCGTGTCTCCCTCAGGTTTGTCTCGGTGTTTCCTTTAGTCTCCGTGTCTCCCTCAGGTTTGTCTCGGTGTTTCCTGTAGTCTCCGTGTCTCCCTCAGGTTTGTCTCGGTGTTTCCTGTAGTCTCCGTGTCTCCCTCAGGTTTGTCTCGGTGTTTCCTTTAGTCTCCGTGTCTCCCTCAGGTTTGTCTCCGTGTCTCCCTCAGGTTTGTCTCGGTGTTTCATTAGTCTCCGTGTCTCCCTCAGGTTTGTCTCGGTGTTTCATTAGTCTCCGTGTCTCCCTCAGGTTTGTCTCGGTGTTTCCTTTAGTCTCCGTGTCTCCCTCAGGTTTGTCTCGGTGTTTCCTGTAGTCTCCGTGTCTCCCTCAGGTTTGTCTCGGTGTTTCCTGTAGTCTCCGTGTCTCCCTCAGGTTTGTCTCGGTGTTTCCTTTAGTCTCCGTGTCTCCCTCAGGTTTGTCTCGGTGTTTCCTTTAGTCTCCGTGTCTCCCTCAGGTTTGTCTCGGTGTTTCATTAGTCTCCGTGTCTCCCTCAGGTTTGTCTGGGTGTTTCTTTAGTCTCCGTGTCTCCCTCAGGTTTGTCTGGGTGTTTCATTAGTCTCCGTGTCTCCCTCAGGTTTGTCTCGGTGTTTCCTGTAGTCTCCGTGTCTCCCTCAGGTTTGTCTCGGTGTTTCATTTAGTCTCCGTGTCTCCCTCAGGTTTGTCTCGGTGTTTCATTAGTCTCTGTGTCTCCCTCAGGTTTGTCTCGGTGTTTCATTAGTCTCCGTGTCTCCCTCAGGTTTGTCTCGGTGTTTCCTTTAGTCTCCGTGTCTCCCTCAGGTTTGTCTCGGTGTTTCATTTAGTCTCCGTGTCTCCCTCAGGTTTGTCTCGGTGTTTCATTAGTCTCCGTGTCTCCCTCAGGTTTGTCTCGGTGTTTCCTTTAGTCTCCGTGTCTCCCTCAGGTTTGTCTCGGTGTTTCCTGTAGTCTCCGTGTCTCCCTCAGGTTTGTCTCGGTGTTTCCTTTAGTCTCCGTGTCTCCCTCAGGTTTGTCTCGGTGTTTCATTTAGTCTCCGTGTCTCCCTCAGGTTTGTCTCGGTGTTTCATTAGTCTCCGTGTCTCCCTCAGGTTTGTCTCGGTGTTTCATTAGTCTCCGTGTCTCCCTCAGGTTTGTCTCGGTGTTTCCTGTAGTCTCCGTGTCTCCGTCAGGTTTGTCTCGGTGTTTCATTAGTCTCCGTGTCTCCCTCAGGTTTGTCTCTGTGTTTCCTTTAGTCTCCGTGTCTCCCTCAGGTTTGTCTCGGTGTTTCATTAGTCTCCGTGTCTCCCTCAGGTTTGTCTGGGTGTTTCATTAGTCTCCGTGTCTCCCTCAGGTTTGTCTCGGTGTTTCTTTAGTCTCCGTGTCTCCCTCAGGTTTGTCTCGGTGTTTCTTTAGTCTCCATGTCTCCCTCAGGTTTGTCTCGGTGTTTCATTAGTCTCCGTGTCTCCCTCAGGTTTGTCTCAGTGTTTCCTTTAGTCTCCGTGTCTCCCTCAGGTTTGTCTCGGTGTTTCATTAGTCTCCGTGTCTCCCTCAGGTTTGTCTCAGTGTTTCCTTTAGTCTCCGTGTCTCCCTCAGGTTTGTCTCAGTGTTTCCTTTAGTCTCCATGTCTCCCTCAGGTTTGTCTCTGTGTCTCCCTCAGGTTTGTCTCGGTGTTTCTTTAGTCTCCGTGTCTCCCTCAGGTTTGTCTCGGTGTTTCCTTTAGTCTCCGTGTCTCCCTCAGGTTTGTCTCGGTGTTTCATTAGTCTCCGTGTCTCCCTCAGGTTTGTCTCAGTGTTTCCTTTAGTCTCCGTGTCTCCCTCAGGTTTGTCTCAGTGTTTCCTTTAGTCTCCATGTCTCCCTCAGGTTTGTCTCCGTGTCTCCCTCAGGTTTGTCTCGGTGTTTCCTTTAGTCTCCGTGTCTCCCTCAGGTTTGTCTCGGTGTTTCATTAGTCTCCGTGTCTCCCTCAGGTTTGTCTCAGTGTTTCCTTTAGTCTCCGTGTCTCCCTCAGGTTTGTCTCGGTGTTTCCTTTAGTCTCCGTGTCTCCCTCAGGTTTGTCTCGGTGTTTCATTAGTCTCCGTGTCTCCCTCAGGTTTGTCTCGGTGTTTCCTGTAGTCTCCGTGTCTCCGTCAGGTTTGTCTCGGTGTTTCATTAGTCTCCGTGTCTCCCTCAGGTTTGTCTCTGTGTTTCCTTTAGTCTCCGTGTCTCCCTCAGGTTTGTCTCGGTGTTTCATTAGTCTCCGTGTCTCCCTCAGGTTTGTCTCGGTGTTTCATTAGTCTCCGTGTCTCCCTCAGGTTTGTCTCGGTGTTTCATTAGTCTCCGTGTCTCCCTCAGGTTTGTCTCGGTGTTTCCTTTAGTCTCCGTGTCTCCCTCAGGTTTGTCTCGGTGTTTCCTTTAGTCTCCGTGTCTCCCTCAGGTTTGTCTCGGTGTTTCCTGTAGTCTCCGTGTCTCCCTCAGGTTTGTCTCGGTGTTTCTTTAGTCTCCGTGTCTCCCTCAGGTTTGTCTCGGTGTTTCCTTTAGTCTCCGTGTCTCCCTCAGGTTTGTCTCAGTGTTTCCTTTAGTCTCCGTGTCTCCCTCAGGTTTGTCTCGGTGTTTCTTTAGTCTCCGTGTCTCCCTCAGGTTTGTCTCGGTGTTTCATTAGTCTCCGTGTCTCCCTCAGGTTTGTCTCGGTGTTTCCTTTAGTCTCCGTGTCTCCCTCAGGGTTGTCTCTGTGTTTCCTTTAGTCTCCGTGTCTCCCTCAGGTTTGTCTCGGTGTTTCATTAGTCTCCGTGTCTCCCTCAGGTTTGTCTCGGTGTTTCCTTTAGTCTCCGTGTCTCCCTCAGGTTTGTCTCGGTGTTTCCTGTAGTCTCCGTGTCTCCCTCAGGTTTTTCTCGGTGTTTCCTTTAGTCTCCGTGTCTCCCTCAGGTTTGTCTCGGTGTTTCATTAGTCTCCGTGTCTCCCTCAGGTTTGTCTCGGTGTTTCCTTTAGTCTCCGTGTCTCCCTCAGGTTTGTCTCGGTGTTTCATTAGTCTCCGTGTCTCCCTCAGGTTTGTCTCGGTGTTTCCTTTAGTCTCCGTGTCTCCCTCAGGTTTGTCTCGGTGTTTCCTTTAGTCTCCGTGTCTCCCTCAGGTTTGTCTCGGTGTTTCCTGTAGTCTCCGTGTCTCCCTCAGGTTTGTCTCGGTGTTTCCTTTAGTCTCCGTGTCTCCCTCAGGTTTGTCTCGGTGTTTCCTTTAGTCTCCGTGTCTCCCTCAGGTTTGTCTCGGTGTTTCATTAGTCTCCGTGTCTCCCTCAGGTTTGTCTCGGTGTTTCCTTTAGTCTCCGTGTCTCCCTCAGGTTTGTCTCGGTGTTTCATTAGTCTCCGTGTCTCCCTCAGGTTTGTCTCGGTGTTTCATTAGTCTCCGTGTCTCCCTCAGGTTTGTCTCGGTGTTTCATTAGTCTCCGTGTCTCCCTCAGGTTTGTCTCGGTGTTTCCTTTAGTCTCCGTGTCTCCCTCAGGTTTGTCTCGGTGTTTCCTTTAGTCTCCGTGTCTCCCTCAGGTTTGTCTCGGTGTTTCATTAGTCTCCGTGTCTCCCTCAGGTTTGTCTCGGTGTTTCCTTTAGTCTCCGTGTCTCCCTCAGGTTTGTCTCGGTGTTTCCTTTAGTCTCCGTGTCTCCCTCAGGTGTGTCTCGGTGTTTCATTAGTCTCCGTGTCTCCCTCAGGTTTGTCTCGGTGTTTCCTTTAGTCTCCGTGTCTCCCTCAGGTGTGTCTCGGTGTTTCATTAGTCTCCGTGTCTCCCTCAGGTTTGTCTCGGTGTTTCCTGTAGTCTCCGTGTCTCCCTCAGGTTTGTCTCGGTGTTTCATTAGTCTCCGTGTCTCCCTCAGGTTTGTCTCGGTGTTTCCTTTAGTCTCCGTGTCTCCCTCAGGTTTGTCTCGGTGTTTCATTAGTCTCCGTGTCTCCCTCAGGTTTGTCTCGGTGTTTCATTAGTCTCCGTGTCTCCCTCAGGTTTGTCTCGGTGTTTCCTTTAGTCTCCGTGTCTCCCTCAGGTTTGTCTCGGTGTTTCATTAGTCTCCGTGTCTCCCTCAGGTTTGTCTCGGTGTTTCCTTTAGTCTCCGTGTCTCCCTCAGGTTTGTCTCGGTGTTTCATTAGTCTCCGTGTCTCCCTCAGGTTTGTCTCGGTGTTTCCTTTAGTCTCCGTGTCTCCCTCAGGTTTGTCTCGGTGTTTCCTTTAGTCTCCGTGTCTCCCTCAGGTTTGTCTCGGTGTTTCCTTTAGTCTCCGTGTCTCCCTCAGGTTTGTCTCGGTGTTTCATTTAGTCTCCGTGTCTCCCTCAGGTTTGTCTCGGTGTTTCTTTAGTCTCCGTGTCTCCCTCAGGTTTGTCTCGGTGTTTCCTTTAGTCTCCGTGTCTCCCTCAGGTTTGTCTCGGTGTTTCATTTAGTCTCCGTGTCTCCCTCAGGTTTGTCTCGGTGTTTCCTTTAGTCTCCGTGTCTCCCTCAGGTTTGTCTCGGTGTTTCCTGTAGTCTCCGTGTCTCCCTCAGGTGTGTCTCGGTGTTTCATTTAGTCTCCGTGTCTCCCTCAGGTTTGTCTCGGTGTTTCTTTAGTCTCCGTGTCTCCCTCAGGTTTGTCTCGGTGTTTCCTTTAGTCTCCGTGTCTCCCTCAGGTTTGTCTCGGTGTTTCATTTAGTCTCCGTGTCTCCCTCAGGTTTGTCTCGGTGTTTCCTTTAGTCTCCGTGTCTCCCTCAGGTTTGTCTCGGTGTTTCCTGTAGTCTCCGTGTCTCCCTCAGGTGTGTCTCGGTGTTTCATTTAGTCTCCGTGTCTCCCTCAGGTGTGTCTCGGTGTTTCATTAGTCTCCGTGTCTCCCTCAGGTTTGTCTCGGTGTTTCCTGTAGTCTCCGTGTCTCCCTCAGGTTTGTCTCGGTGTTTCATTAGTCTCCGTGTCTCCCTCAGGTTTGTCTCGGTGTTTCATTAGTCTCCGTGTCTCCCTCAGGTTTGTCTCGGTGTTTCCTGTAGTCTCCGTGTCTCCCTCAGGTTTGTCTCGGTGTTTCCTGTAGTCTCCGTGTCTCCCTCAGGTTTGTCTCGGTGTTTCATTTAGTCTCCGTGTCTCCCTCAGGTTTGTCTCGGTGTTTCATTAGTCTCTGTGTCTCCCTCAGGTTTGTCTCGGTGTTTCATTAGTCTCCGTGTCTCCCTCAGGTTTGTCTCGGTGTTTCATTAGTCTCCGTGTCTCCCTCAGGTTTGTCTCGGTGTTTCCTTTAGTCTCCGTGTCTCCCTCAGGTTTGTCTCGGTGTTTCCTTTAGTCTCCGTGTCTCCCTCAGGTTTGTCTCGGTGTTTCCTTTAGTCTCCGTGTCTCCCTCAGGTTTGTCTCGGTGTTTCATTAGTCTCCGTGTCTCCCTCAGGTTTGTCTCGGTGTTTCATTTAGTCTCCGTGTCTCCCTCAGGTTTGTCTCGGTGTTTCATTAGTCTCCGTGTCTCCCTCAGGTTTGTCTCGGTGTTTCATTTAGTCTCCGTGTCTCCCTCAGGTTTGTCTCGGTGTTTCCTTTAGTCTCCGTGTCTCCCTCAGGTTTGTCTCGGTGTTTCATTAGTCTCCGTGTCTCCCTCAGGTTTGTCTCGGTGTTTCATTAGTCTCCGTGTCTCCCTCAGGTTTGTCTCGGTGTTTCCTTTAGTCTCCGTGTCTCCCTCAGGTTTGTCTCGGTGTTTCATTAGTCTCCGTGTCTCCCTCAGGTTTGTCTCGGTGTTTCATTAGTCTCCGTGTCTCCCTCAGGTTTGTCTCGGTGTTTCCTTTAGTCTCCGTGTCTCCCTCAGGTTTGTCTCTGTGTTTCCTTTAGTCTCCGTGTCTCCCTCAGGTTTGTCTCGGTGTTTCATTAGTCTCCGTGTCTCCCTCAGGTTTGTCTCGGTGTTTCATTAGTCTCCGTGTCTCCCTCAGGTTTTTCTCGGTGTTTCCTTTAGTCTCCGTGTCTCCCTCAGGTTTGTCTCGGTGTTTCCTTTAGTCTCCGTGTCTCCCTCAGGTTTGTCTCGGTGTTTCATTAGTCTCCGTGTCTCCCTCAGGTTTGTCTCGGTGTTTCCTTTAGTCTCCGTGTCTCCCTCAGGTTTGTCTCGGTGTTTCCTTTAGTCTCCGTGTCTCCCTCAGGTTTGTCTGGGTGTTTCATTAGTCTCCGTGTCTCCCTCAGGTTTGTCTCGGTGTTTCCTTTAGTCTCCGTGTCTCCCTCAGGTTTGTCTGGGTGTTTCATTAGTCTCCGTGTCTCCCTCAGGTTTGTCTCGGTGTTTCCTGTAGTCTCCGTGTCTCCCTCAGGTTTGTCTGGGTGTTTCATTAGTCTCCGTGTCTCCCTCAGGTTTGTCTCGGTGTTTCATTAGTCTCCGTGTCTCCCTCAGGTTTGTCTCGGTGTTTCCTTTAGTCTCCGTGTCTCCCTCAGGTTTGTCTCGGTGTTTCATTAGTCTCCGTGTCTCCCTCAAGTTTGTCTCGGTGTTTCCTTTAGTCTCCGTGTCTCCCTCAGGTTTGTCTCGGTGTTTCATTAGTCTCCGTGTCTCCCTCAGGTTTGTCTCGGTGTTTCCTTTAGTCTCCGTGTCTCCCTCAGGTTTGTCTCGGTGTTTCATTAGTCTCCGTGTCTCCCTCAAGTTTGTCTCGGTGTTTCCTTTAGTCTCCGTGTCTCCCTCAGGTTTGTCTCGGTGTTTCATTAGTCTCCGTGTCTCCCTCAGGTTTGTCTCGGTGTCTCCCTCAGGTTTGTCTCGGTGTTTCATTAGTCTCCGTGTCTCCCTCAGGTTTGTCTCCGTGTCTCCCTCAGGTTTGTCTCGGTGTTTCCTTTAGTCTCCGTGTCTCCCTCAGGTTTGTCTCCGTGTCTCCCTCAGGTTTGTCTCGGTGTTTCCTTTAGTCTCCGTGTCTCCCTCAGGTTTGTCTCGGTGTTTCCTTTAGTCTCCGTGTCTCCCTCAGGTTTGTCTCGGTGTTTCATTAGTCTCCGTGTCTCCCTCAGGTTTGTCTCCGTGTCTCCCTCAGGTTTGTCTCGGTGTTTCCTTTAGTCTCCGTGTCTCCCTCAGGTTTGTCTCCGTGTCTCCCTCAGGTTTGTCTCGGTGTTTCCTTTAGTCTCCGTGTCTCCCTCAGGTTTGTCTCGGTGTTTCCTTTAGTCTCCGTGTCTCCCTCAGGTTTGTCTCGGTGTTTCATTAGTCTCCGTGTCTCCCTCAGGTTTGTCTCGGTGTCTCCCTCAGGTTTGTCTCGGTGTTTCATTAGTCTCCGTGTCTCCCTCAGGTTTGTCTCGGTGTTTCATTAGTCTCCGTGTCTCCCTCAGGTTTGTCTCGGTGTTTCATTAGTCTCCGTGTCTCCCTCAGGTTTGTCTCCGTGTCTCCCTCAGGTTTGTCTCGGTGTTTCCTTTAGTCTCCGTGTCTCCCTCAGGTTTGTCTCGGTGTTTCCTTTAGTCTCCGTGTCTCCCTCAGGTTTGTCTCGGTGTTTCCTTTAGTCTCCGTGTCTCCCTCAGGTTTGTCTCGGTGTTTCCTTTAGTCTCCGTGTCTCCCTCAGGTTTGTCTCGGTGTTTCCTTTAGTCTCCGTGTCTCCCTCAGGTTTGTCTCGGTGTTTCATTAGTCTCCGTGTCTCCCTCAGGTTTGTCTCGGTGTTTCATTAGTCTCCGTGTCTCCCTCAGGTTTGTCTCGGTGTCTCCCTCAGGTTTGTCTCGGTGTTTCATTAGTCTCCGTGTCTCCCTCAGGTTTGTCTCGGTGTTTCATTAGTCTCCGTGTCTCCCTCAGGTTTGTCTCGGTGTCTCCCTCAGGTTTGTCTCGGTGTTTCATTAGTCTCCGTGTCTCCCTCAGGTTTGTCTCGGTGTCAGCTGCAGACCTCTTTGCGCTGCTCTTCTTCCGGACTCTTTGAGACGGTTCAGTGCGACGCCAGCAGGGGGCAGTGCTGGTGTGTGGACACAGACGGGATGGAAATCTACGGCACGAGGCAGAAAGGACGCCCTGAGACGTGTAAGAGACGCCTCCTCTGTCCCTCTGTCCCTCGGCCACTTGGCCCCTTTGTCGCTCTGTCCCTCGGTCCCTATGTCCCTCTGTCGCTCGGCCCCTTTGTCCCTCTGTCGCTCGGCCACTCGGCCCCTTTGTCCCTCTGTCGCTCGGCCACTCGGCCCCTCTGTCCCTCGGCCCCTCTGTCCCTCTGCCCCTTTGTCCCCCGGCCCCTCGGTCCCTCGCCCCCTCTGTCCCTCGGTCCCTCGGCCCCTCTGTCGCTCGGTCCCTCTGTCGCTCGCCCCCTCTGTCCCTCGGTCCCTCGGCCCCTCTGTCCCTCGGTCCCTCGGCCCCTCTGTCGCTCGGTCCCTCTGTCGCTCGCCCCCTCTGTCCCTCTGTCCCTCGGCCCCTCTGTCGCTCTGTCCCTCGGCCCCTCTGTCGCTCTGTCCCTCTGTCCCTCTGTCCCTCGGTCCCTCTGTCGCTCGGCCCCTCTGTCCCTCTGCCCCTCTGTCCCTCTGTCCCTCGGTCCCTCTGTCGCTCGGTCCCTCTGTCGCTCGGTCCCTCTGTCGCTCGGTCCCTCTGTCGCCCGCCCCCTCTGTCCCTCGGTCCCTCGGCCCCTCTGTCCCTCGGCCCCTCTGTCGCTCTGTCCCTCGGCCCCTCTGTCCCTCGGCCCCTCTGTCCCTCGGTCCGTGGTGATGGTGTCTTCATCGTGTCTTTGCGGCAGGTCCTGGTCCGTGTGAGGTCGTCTCCCGTGGGCTGCTCCACTCTGGCCCCGCCTCCTCTGGCTCCGCCCCCCCGCAGTGCGCAGATGACGGGTCCTTCCTCCCCGTCCAGTGCAAGTTCATCAACTCCACGGCCGGAGGAGACATGGACCTGACGTCGGCCTTCAGCAGGTGACAAAGAAACGTCTCGAACACTTAAAGGTCTTTCCTGTAGCCATAACATCAGGAGAACCTCGGAGTAAAAGCTTCTGAGATCCATCATCATCCGTGAACTAAAGGCTGAAAACAGGTCTCCTTGGTGCAGACAGGAGGACCCTGGATGAAGACCACAGAGGAGATTCAGAGGGTTAATGTGACTCTTCTTCCTCCACAGTTTCCCTGAAGCCTTCCAGACCTTCTCCAGCTTCAGGACGACCTTCCCACAGGTTTCAGCGTATTGTTTCTGCTCAGACTCCAGAGGCCGAGAGCTGCCACAGACGGGTGAGGTCCTTCACCTCCTCCTCCTCCTGAACCTCCTCGTTACCTCCTCTCAACCTTCTCCAGACATTGTAACCCTCATGCCTCTGCTGGGCATATTTTGAGTGAACATCTACCACCTCACCAGCCGTCTAGAAACGAGTCTCATTCTTCTGAAAATAAGTCAATCTGTCCATGAGGCAAGTTTTTACAAATTTAGAGAAAAATATCCACAGGAATTTTAGTGTTTTCTTTATTTGGTCCTGACCTATTGTACATGTTTTTACTAGTAGGAGAAACCAAATGAAACCTACACAGACACTACATGCAAACAAGAACATGTGACTTAAATAACCGTTCACTGGAGTCACTGTCGTAGCTGCAGCTTTGTCCTGAAGGTTCCTTTGTGTTTCTGCAACAGCTCTTCAGAAACTGGCCTTAGATCTCAAACGTATGACCTCATTCCTCTGTTGGAGACGGAGATGTTTGCAAATCTAAAGAAATGAAACTGATTCGTGTTTGTGATCTTTAGAAATGAAGTGATCTTTAAACTCTGGCATCGTATTTTGTTAAAAAGCTTCGTCTTTCTCAACAAATAAAAGCCTCAAAGAGTCTTCGTCTTTCATATATCGAGTTTTAGAACGGTGTCGCCGTAGACCTAACTTTGACCTCCTCCTCTGACCTCCTCCTGGTCTGTGTTCTGACCTCCTCCTCTGACCTCCCCTTGATCCTCCTGTTCCAGGTCTGGAGCTGCTCCTGACTCAGGTCTACGACTCGGCTCTGACCGGAGTCCGCTCTGGACCGAGCTTCTCTGAGTCCAACATCTACAGAGTCCTGAAGAGGAGGCTCCTGGGCGTCAGGCTGGGCCTCAGGGGGAGCTTCAGCTGTGAGTCTTTAGATTCTGTTACGAGGCCGAGGTCAGGATTATTGTAAAGAACTTTTACAGAATAGTCATCACTGCCCCAAAGAGCTGTGCGCAGTAACAGGTGTCCTCCAGCAGAGGGCAGTAATAGATGTCTTGCAGATACTTGAGTTCTTTAAATACTTGAGTACTGTGTCCTCTTGTGTCTCAGGCCCGTCTCGCTGTGAGTCTGTCCCCGGAGCGTCCTGTGAAGCTGATGGATCGTTCAGTCCCACTCAGTGCCTGACGGGGGCGCTGTGCTGGTGTGTGGACCATGAGGGCAGAGAAGTCCCGGGGACTCGGGGTCCCAGGGACTCAGTGAGCTGCGGTGAGTCAGGTCGTGATGGCCGATGATCACGTGTAGATGTTTGGGTTTAGTTTAAGCCGATAAAGACGCCGTTTATTCCAAACTCACAAACATAGCATCAAAGATACAAATAAAAAGGTCTTAGCTTTCAAATGAGGCCTGTAGGCTGTAAGCGCCAGTCAAGAAGCTTTTACATTTGGGTAAAGCCGAACTGGAGAAAATGCGCCTCAGTTAAGGCGGGGGCTAAGAGGTTAACCAGCTGCGCCTAAGAGACCCTGAAGCGGTAACTATGGTAACCATCTTGGTTTATGCCCGAAATGGACCGATCCACATGAAACAAAACCAGGCTCAAAGTTCACGTCTTCTCGTTCAGCACAAGTGAATCACATCGTCCAATAATGATCAGGGATAATGTCGCTCCGTCTGACGTACGCCTGTCACCGGCCGAAGAGAAACGTCTGAAAACAATAACGTGGGAGGTCAAAGGTCAAAACGTCTTTGTTGTTTTTCAGGGTCATCGTGCGAGTCCCGGCGCCGCTCTGCTCTGCTCAGACTCTTCTCTCCTGCTCTGTCCCCGCCCTCTTCTCTGTCCCCGCCCCCTCTGTGCCCCGCCCTCCTCCGGCCCCTCTCTGAGCTGGTCCCCGTTCAGACCGACCCTCAGACCCTGCTCCGGCCCGTGGTGCAGACGTTGGACGGCCTGTTTGAGAGCGTAGACTCCGCCCTCTCCGCGCTCGCTCGCTCCTCGCCAAAGCGCTTCCTGAAGAACCTGTTCGGGGGGCGGTTCCTGACGGCGGTGGCGGGCGGGAACTTCACTGGTGCTGCGGTGCTGAAGGGGGCGGAGCCTGGAGTCACACGCACAAACGCGGAGCGAGTCACGGTCCTGGAGCGCCTCCTGGAGGATCGGAGAGTCCAGGCGGCGCTGAAGGAGGCGCTCAGAGGGAGGGACCCGAAGCTTTCCGTCAAAGAGGTCAGAAACACCAACGAGACTTAAACCAAATACAGTAAATAAATAAATAAACTATATCCTGAACCAGGAAATACCACCATATTAGTCCAGTGCTCTGGTCTCGGCACTGGCTTCGCTGGGAGAATAAACTTCACTTTAAAACAGATACATGTTAGAGCCGTCTTAGGGAGGGGCCTGTCCCAGAGTCAGGACTAAACACGCTAAGGCTAAAGCTAACACCTCATGTCTCTCCTCAGTGGCTCTGGTGCTTTGACTCATGTCTCTCCTCAGGTGCTCTGGTGCTTTGACTCATGTCTCTCCTCAGTGGCTCTGGTGCTTTGACTCATGTCTCTCCTCAGGTGCTCTGGTGCTTTGACTCATGTCTCTCCTCAGGTGCTCTGGTGCTTTGACTCATGTCTCTCCTCAGTGGCTCTGGTGCTTTGACTCATGTCTCTCCTCAGTGGCTCTGGTGCTTTGACTCATGTCTCTCCTCAGGTGCTCTGGTGCTTTGACTCATGTCTCTCCACAGTGGCTCTGGTGCTTTGACTCATGTCTCTCCTCAGTGGCTCTGGTGCTTTGACTCATGTCTCTCCTCAGGTGCTCTGGTGCTTTGACTCATGTCTCTCCTCAGGTGCTCTGGTGCTTTGACTCATGTCTCTCCACAGTGGCTCTGGTGCTTTGACTCATGTCTCTCCTCAGTGGCTCTGGTGCTTTGACTCATGTCTCTCCTCAGTGGCTCTGGTGCTTTGACTCATGTCTCTCCTCAGGTGCTCTGGTGCTTTGACTCATGTCTCTCCTCAGGTGTTCTGGTGCTTTGACTCATGTCTCTCCTCAGGTGCTCTGGTGCTTTGACTCATGTCTCTCCTCAGGTGCTCTGGTGCTTTGACTCATGTCTCTCCTCAGTGGCTCTGGTGCTTTGACTCATGTCTCTCCACAGTGGCTCTGGTGCTTTGACTCATGTCTCTCCTCAGGTGCTCTGGTGCTTTGACTCATGTCTCTCCTCAGTGGCTCTGGTGCTTTGACTCATGTCTCTCCTCAGGTGCTCTGGTGCTTTGACTCATGTCTCTCCTCAGTGGCTCTGGTGCTTTGACTCATGTCTCTCCTCAGGTGCTCTGGTGCTTTGACTCATGTCTCTCCTCAGTGGCTCTGGTGCTTTGACTCATGTCTCTCCTCAGGTGCTCTGGTGCTTTGACTCATGTCTCTCCTCAGGTGTTCTGGTGCTTTGACTCATGTCTCTCATCAGTGGCTCTGGTGCTTTGACTCATGTCTCTCCTCAGGTGCTCTGGTGCTTTGACTCATGTCTCTCCTCAGGTGTTCTGGTGCTTTGACTCATGTCTCTCCACAGTGGCTCTGGTGCTTTGACTCATGTCTCTCCTCAGGTGCTCTGGTGCTTTGACTCATGTCTCTCCACAGTGGCTCTGGTGCTTTGACTCATGTCTCTCCTCAGGTGCTCTGGTGCTTTGACTCATGTCTCTCCACAGTGGCTCTGGTGCTTTGACTCATGTCTCTCCTCAGTGGCTCTGGTGCTTTGACTCATGTCTCTCCTCAGTGGCTCTGGTGCTTTGACTCATGTCTCTCCTCAGGTGCTCTGGTGCTTTGACTCATGTCTCTCCTCAGGTGCTGGCTCCTCTGCTCTCCGCCTGCTCCTCAGACCTGAGTGGCTCTGGTGCTTTGACTCATGTCTCTCCTCAGTGGCTCTGGTGCTTTGACTCATGTCTCTCCTCAGTGGCTCTGGTGCTTTGACTCATGTCTCTCCACAGTGGCTCTGGTGCTTTGACTCATGTCTCTCCTCAGGTGCTCTGGTGCTTTGACTCATGTCTCTCCACAGTGGCTCTGGTGCTTTGACTCATGTCTCTCCTCAGGTGCTCTGGTGCTTTGAGTCATGTCTGGAGCTTTGACTCATGTCTCTCCACAGTGGCTCTGGTGCTTTGACTCATGTCTCTCCTCAGGTGCTCTGGTGCTTTGACTCATGTCTGGAGCTTTGACTCATGTCTCTTCACAGTGGCTCTGGTGCTTTGACTCATGTCTCTCCACAGTGGCTCTGGTGCTTTGACTCATGTCTCTCCTCAGGTGCTCTGGTGCTTTGACTCATGTCTCTCCACAGTGGCTCTGGTGCTTTGACTCATGTCTCTCCTCAGGTGCTCTGGTGCTTTGACTCATGTCTCTCCACAGTGGCTCTGGTGCTTTGACTCATGTCTCTCCACAGTGGCTCTGGTGCTTTGACTCATGTCTCTCCACAGGTGCTGGCTCCTCTGCTCTCCGCCTGCTCCTCAGACCTGAGTGGCTCTTCAGACTTCGTTCCTCGCTGTGACTCGTCTGGAGGCTTCTCTCCGGTGCAGTGCCTCAGTGAGTCGTGCTGGTGCGCAGAACCAGACGGTCGAGAGGTGGGTTCTGTATGTGAACGCCGTGCTCCGCAGTGTAGCTTTAACATGTGCTGTTGCCTTGGTTACCTGTGCCCAGGTGGAGGGCAGCCGGAGGCGGGGTCGACCCTCTCGATGCCCCTCCCCCTGTGAGCGTCAGAGGACTGCCGCGCTCAGACTGAAGGGGGCGCTCTTTGCAGGAGCAGAACTACACGTCCCAGCATGCTCGGCGGACGGACACTTCCTGCCTCTGCAGTGTGTGGGTGGAGCCTGCTTCTGCGTGGACCAAGAGGGGCGGAGCACAGCCGACAGCGCCGCCGACTGTGAGGAACACGTCATTACACCGTTACACTGTTATTACACTGTTATTACACTCTTATTACACTGTTATTACACTGTTATTACAGCGCCGCCCACTGTGAGGAACACGTCATTACACCGTTACACTGTTATTACACTCTTATTACACTGTTATTACACTCTTATTACACTCTTATTACACTGTTATTACACTCTTATTACACTCTTATTACACTCTTATTACACTGTTATTACACTGTTATTACACTGTTATTACACTCTTATTACACTGTTATTACACTGTTATTACACTCTTATTACACTCTTATTACACTGTTATTACACTGTTATTACACTGTTATTACACTCTTATTACACTGTTATTACACTGTTATTACACTCTTATTACACTGTTATTACACTGTTATTGCACTCTTATTACACTCTTATTACACTCTTATTACACTCTTATTACAGTGCCGCCCACTGTGAGCAACATGTTATTACACTGTTATTACACTGTTATTACACTCTTATTACACTGTTATTACACTGTTATTACAGCGCCACATATACAATACAGATATAGAGCTGGGTGATTAGTTTTGTTTCTGTTGTCATTAAAGTCTAACTTTAAGCTTTGTTTTATGTATTTCACATTGACACAGTTTAATTAACCAGTTAAAGTAAAGTAGGATCATCTTACTTTACATATTAATAATATAAATAACCATAACGGAGCTGAGCTCTCGATTAGGAACATAATGGTTTGCAGCTGGACCGTTGGTCCTCTGGGCTCAGGCTCAGGAGGAAACGCCCAGTGGCCGCTCTGCACTAGGGGCCGCCATTGCTGTAGCACCTCCATATAGCCGCTAGTCCCCAATGGAATGCTTTGCACACGTTAAAAACAACTGTAAAGCCTGGTTTCTAATTTTCCTAAACTCCGGACAGCTCGATGTTCGTCCTGTGAGAACATTGTTACAATTAAAGAACGTTTTCGTAAAAAACATTTGAGAAATGTTGTACTAACGAGGGTCGGACTGTTAGCATTGGAGCAGCTACGACCGAACTACACGTCACACAGGGGCGGAGTCTATGGTGAAGATCCCGCCCTTATGCCCTTATTAGGAACATGCTTCGTCAGAGCTGGGGAGGAGGAGTCTGATTTCCCCCTAGGGCGTGGTCCGTCTGTGCTCCCGCCCATCACGATAAACGGTTTAATCTTATTCAAACCAAACACTTTGTAATAATGTGATTTATCTGAATTAACCTGGACCTCTCTGTGTTTGTGTGGCAGGTCCCCAGGGGGCGCCGTCGCTCCCCGTCGCTCCGTCAGGTGAGTCTCGTGTTTCAGTCACAGATCCGTGACGAAGCGTGTTTTTAACGTGTGGTGATTCCAGGTCCGTGTGCCACGGCGTTGGCCGAAGTCTCTGCCTTCAAACAGGACGTGATGTCACTGGCGTCGCTCTCTAACTCCTCCCACTTCCCCCTGGGCCTCGGCTTCCTATTGGCCAAAGGCGTCCGCTTCACCACCGAGATCGGCCAATCAGAGGCGCCGCTGCTGCAGCTGCTCGAAGACAACACGGAGACGGCTCTGCGATTGGCCGCCGCCTCAGGTCAGAACAAAAACACTAAACACCCCTAACCCTAAAGTAAAGTAAAGTAAACCAAAGTAAACTAAAGTAAAGTAAAGTAAAGTAAACCAAAGTAAACTAAAGTAAAGTAAACTAAAGTAAAGTAAAGTAAACCAAAGTAAACTAAAGTAAAGTAAACTAAAGTAAAGTAAAGTAAACCAAAGTAAACTAAAGTAAAGTAAAGTAAAGTAAAGTAAAGTAAAGTAAAGTAAACTAAAGTAAAGTAAAGTAAAGTAAAGTACACTAAAGTAAAGTAAAGTAAAGTACACTAAAGTAAAGTAAAGTAAACTAAAGTAAACTAAAGTAAAGTAAACTAAAGTAAAGTAAAGTAAAGTAAAGTAAAGTAAAGTAAAGTAAAGTAAAGTAAAGTAAAGTAAAGTAAACGAAAGTAAAGTAAAGTAAACGAAAGTAAAGTAAAGTAAAGTAAAGTAAAGTAAACGAAAGTAAAGTAAAGTAAACGAAAGTAAAGTACACTAAAGTAAAGTAAAGTAAAGTAAACTAAAGTAAAGTAAACTAAAGTAAAGTAAACTAAAGTAAAGTAAAGTAAAGTAAAGTAAACGAAAGTAAAGTAAAGTAAAGTAAAGTAAACTAAAGTAAAGTAAAGTAAAGTAAAGTAAACCAAAGTAAAGTAAAGTAAAGTAAAGTAAACTAAACTAAAGTAAACCAAAGTAAAGTAAAGTAAAGTAAAGTAAACTAAAGTAAAGTAACGTAAAGTAAACTAAAGTAAACTAAAGTAAAGTAAAGTAAAGTAAAGTAAACTAAAGTAAACTAAAGTAAAGTAAACTAAAGTAAAGTAAAGTAAAGTAAAGTAAAGTAAAGTAAAGTAAAGTAAAGTAAAGTAAACTAAAGTAAAGTAAACCAAAGTAAAGTAAAGTAAAGTACACTAAAGTAAAGTAAAGTAAAGTACACTAAAGTAAAGTAAAGTAAACTAAAGTAAACTAAAGTAAAGTAAACTAAAGTAAAGTAAAGTAAAGTAAAGTAAAGTAAAGTAAAGTAAAGTAAAGTAAAGTAAAGTAAAGTAAAGTAAACGAAAGTAAAGTAAAGTAAACGAAAGTAAAGTAAAGTAAAGTAAAGTAAAGTAAACGAAAGTAAAGTAAAGTAAACGAAAGTAAAGTACACTAAAGTAAAGTAAAGTAAAGTAAACTAAAGTAAAGTAAACTAAAGTAAAGTAAACTAAAGTAAAGTAAAGTAAAGTAAAGTAAACTAAAGTAAAGTAAAGTAAAGTAAAGTAAACGAAAGTAAAGTAAAGTAAAGTAAAGTAAAGTAAAGTAAAGTAAAGTAAAGTAAACTAAAGTAAAGTAAAGTAAAGTAAAGTAAAGTAAAGTAAAGTAAAGTAAAGTAAAGTAAACGAAAGTAAAGTAAAGTAAACGAAAGTAAAGTAAAGCAAAGTAAAGTAAAGTAAACGAAAGTAAAGTAAAGTAAACGAAAGTAAAGTACACTAAAGTAAAGTAAAGTAAAGTAAACTAAAGTAAAGTAAACTAAAGTAAAGTAAACTAAAGTAAAGTAAAGTAAAGTAAAGTAAACGAAAGTAAAGTAAAGTAAAGTAAAGTAAAGTAAAGTAAAGTAAAGTAAAGTAAACTAAAGTAAAGTAAAGTAAAGTAAAGTAAAGTAAAGTAAACTAAAGTAAAGTAAAGTAAAGTAAAGTAAAGTAAAGTAAAGTAAACCAAAGTAAAGTAAACTAAAGTAAAGTAAACCAAAGTAAAGTAAAGTAAAGTACACTAAAGTAAAGTAAAGTAAAGTACACTAAAGTAAAGTAAAGTAAACTAAAGTAAACTAAAGTAAAGTAAACTAAAGTAAAGTAAAGTAAAGTAAAGTAAAGTAAAGTAAAGTAAAGTAAACGAAAGTAAAGTAAAGTAAACGAAAGTAAAGTAAAGTAAAGTAAAGTAAACGAAACTAAAGTAAAGTAAACTAAAGTAAAGTAAAGTAAACTAAAGTAAAGTAAAGTAAACCAAAGTAAAGTAAACTAAAGTAAAGTAAAGTAAACCAAAGTAAAGTAAACTAAAGTAAAGTAAAGTAAACTAAAGTAAAGTAAAGTAAACCAAAGTAAAGTAAAGTAAACTAAAGTAAAGTAAAGTAAAGTAAACTAAAGTAAACTAAACTAAACTAAAGTAAACTAAAGTAAACTAAAGTAAAGTAAACTAAAGTAAAGTAAAGTAAAGTAAACTAAAGTAAAGTAAACTAAAGTAAAGTAAAGTAAACCAAAGTAAAGTAAAGTAAAGTAAAGTAAACTAAACTAAAGTAAACCAAAGTAAAGTAAAGTAAAGTAAAGTAAACTAAAGTAAAGTAACGTAAAGTAAACTAAAGTAAACTAAAGTAAAGTAAAGTAAAGTAAAGTAAACTAAAGTAAAGTAAACTAAAGTAAAGTAAAGTAAAGTAAAGTAAAGTAAAGTAAAGTAAAGTAAAGTAAAGTAAACTAAAGTAAAGTAAACCAAAGTAAAGTAAAGTAAAGTACACTAAAGTAAAGTAAAGTAAAGTACACTAAAGTAAAGTAAAGTAAACTAAAGTAAACTAAAGTAAAGTAAACTAAAGTAAAGTAAAGTAAAGTAAAGTAAAGTAAAGTAAAGTAAAGTAAAGTAAAGTAAAGTAAAGTAAAGTAAAGTAAACGAAAGTAAAGTAAAGTAAACGAAAGTAAAGTACACTAAAGTAAAGTAAAGTAAAGTAAACTAAAGTAAAGTAAACTAAAGTAAAGTAAACTAAAGTAAAGTAAAGTAAAGTAAAGTAAACTAAAGTAAAGTAAAGTAAAGTAAAGTAAACGAAAGTAAAGTAAAGTAAAGTAAAGTAAAGTAAAGTAAAGTAAAGTAAAGTAAACTAAAGTAAAGTAAACGAAACTAAAGTAAAGTAAACTAAAGTAAAGTAAAGTAAACTAAAGTAAAGTAAAGTAAACCAAAGTAAAGTAAACTAAAGTAAAGTAAAGTAAACCAAAGTAAAGTAAACTAAAGTAAAGTAAAGTAAACTAAAGTAAAGTAAAGTAAACCAAAGTAAAGTAAAGTAAACTAAAGTAAAGTAAAGTAAATATAAACTAAAGTAAACTAAACTAAACTAAAGTAAACTAAAGTAAACTAAAGTAAAGTAAACTAAAGTAAAGTAAAGTAAAGTAAACTAAAGTAAAGTAAACTAAAGTAAAGTAAAGTAAACTAAAGTAAAGTAAAGTAAAGTAAAGTAAACCAAAGTAAAGTAAAGTAAAGTAAAGTAAACTAAACTAAAGTAAACCAAAGTAAAGTAAAGTAAAGTAAAGTAAACTAAAGTAAAGTAACGTAAAGTAAACTAAAGTAAACTAAAGTAAAGTAAAGTAAAGTAAAGTAAACTAAAGTAAACTAAAGTAAAGTAAACTAAAGTAAAGTAAAGTAAAGTAAAGTAAAGTAAAGTAAAGTAAAGTAAAGTAAACTAAAGTAAAGTAAACCAAAGTAAAGTAAAGTAAAGTACACTAAAGTAAAGTAAAGTAAAGTACACTAAAGTAAAGTAAAGTAAACTAAAGTAAACTAAAGTAAAGTAAACTAAAGTAAAGTAAAGTAAAGTAAAGTAAAGTAAAGTAAAGTAAAGTAAAGTAAAGTAAAGTAAAGTAAAGTAAAGTAAACGAAAGTAAAGTAAAGTAAACGAAAGTAAAGTAAAGTAAAGTAAAGTAAAGTAAACGAAAGTAAAGTAAAGTAAACGAAAGTAAAGTACACTAAAGTAAAGTAAAGTAAAGTAAACTAAAGTAAAGTAAACTAAAGTAAAGTAAACTAAAGTAAAGTAAAGTAAAGTAAAGTAAACTAAAGTAAAGTAAAGTAAAGTAAAGTAAACGAAAGTAAAGTAAAGTAAAGTAAAGTAAAGTAAAGTAAAGTAAAGTAAAGTAAACTAAAGTAAAGTAAAGTAAAGTAAAGTAAAGTAAACCAAAGTAAAGTAAACTAAAGTAAAGTAAAGTAAACCAAAGTAAAGTAAACTAAAGTAAAGTAAAGT
Organism: Proterorhinus semilunaris; assembly: GCA_021464625.1. Taxonomy (NCBI): domain Eukaryota; kingdom Metazoa; phylum Chordata; class Actinopteri; order Gobiiformes; family Gobiidae; genus Proterorhinus; species Proterorhinus semilunaris. The sequence continues at coordinate 149,197 of CM038350.1, read as the reverse complement.
AAACTAAAGTAAAGTAAAGTAAACCAAAGTAAAGTAAAGTAAACTAAAGTAAAGTAAAGTAAATATAAACTAAAGTAAACTAAACTAAACTAAAGTAAACTAAAGTAAACTAAAGTAAAGTAAACTAAAGTAAAGTAAAGTAAAGTAAACTAAAGTAAAGTAAACTAAAGTAAAGTAAAGTAAACTAAAGTAAAGTAAAGTAAAGTAAAGTAAACCAAAGTAAAGTAAAGTAAAGTAAAGTAAACTAAACTAAAGTAAACCAAAGTAAAGTAAAGTAAAGTAAAGTAAACTAAAGTAAAGTAACGTAAAGTAAACTAAAGTAAACTAAAGTAAAGTAAAGTAAAGTAAAGTAAACTAAAGTAAACTAAAGTAAAGTAAACTAAAGTAAAGTAAAGTAAAGTAAAGTAAAGTAAAGTAAAGTAAAGTAAAGTAAACTAAAGTAAAGTAAACCAAAGTAAAGTAAAGTAAAGTACACTAAAGTAAAGTAAAGTAAAGTACACTAAAGTAAAGTAAAGTAAAGTAAACGAAAGTAAAGTAAAGTAAACGAAAGTAAAGTACACTAAAGTAAAGTAAAGTAAAGTAAACGAAAGTAAAGTAAACTAAAGTAAAGTAAAGTACACTAAAGTAAAGTAAAGTAAAGTAAAGTAAAGTAAAGTAAACGAAAGTAAAGTAAAGTAAAGTAAAGTAAAGTAAACGAAAGTAAAGTAAAGTAAACGAAAGTAAAGTACACTAAAGTAAAGTAAAGTAAAGTAAACTAAAGTAAAGTAAACTAAAGTAAAGTAAACTAAAGTAAAGTAAAGTAAAGTAAAGTAAACGAAAGTAAAGTAAAGTAAAGTAAAGTAAAGTAAAGTAAAGTAAAGTAAAGTAAAGTAAAGTAAAGTAAAGTAAAGTAAAGTAAACTAAAGTAAAGTAAAGTAAAGTAAAGTAAAGTAAAGTAAACTAAAGTAAAGTAAAGTAAAGTAAAGTAAAGTAAAGTAAAGTAAACCAAAGTAAAGTAAACTAAAGTAAAGTAAACCAAAGTAAAGTAAAGTAAAGTACACTAAAGTAAAGTAAAGTAAAGTACACTAAAGTAAAGTAAAGTAAACTAAAGTAAACTAAAGTAAAGTAAACTAAAGTAAAGTAAAGTAAAGTAAAGTAAAGTAAAGTAAAGTAAAGTAAACGAAACTAAAGTAAAGTAAACTAAAGTAAAGTAAAGTAAAGTAAAGTAAACGAAACTAAAGTAAAGTAAACTAAAGTAAAGTAAAGTAAACTAAAGTAAAGTAAAGTAAACCAAAGTAAAGTAAACTAAAGTAAAGTAAAGTAAACCAAAGTAAAGTAAACTAAAGTAAAGTAAAGTAAACTAAAGTAAAGTAAAGTAAACCAAAGTAAAGTAAAGTAAAGTAAACCAAAGTAAAGTAAACTAAAGTAAAGTAAACTAAAGTAAAGTAAACTAAAGTAAAGTAAAGTAAAGTAAAGTAAACTAAAGTAAAGTAAAGTAAAGTAAAGTAAACGAAAGTAAAGTAAAGTAAAGTAAAGTAAAGTAAAGTAAAGTAAACTAAAGTAAACTAAACTAAACTAAAGTAAACTAAAGTAAACTAAAGTAAAGTAAACTAAAGTAAAGTAAAGTAAAGTAAACTAAAGTAAAGTAAACTAAAGTAAAGTAAAGTAAACTAAAGTAAAGTAAAGTAAAGTAAAGTAAACCAAAGTAAAGTAAAGTAAAGTAAAGTAAACTAAACTAAAGTAAACCAAAGTAAAGTAAAGTAAAGTAAAGTAAACTAAAGTAAAGTAACGTAAAGTAAACTAAAGTAAACTAAAGTAAAGTAAAGTAAAGTAAAGTAAACTAAAGTAAACTAAAGTAAAGTAAACTAAAGTAAAGTAAAGTAAAGTAAAGTAAAGTAAAGTAAAGTAAAGTAAAGTAAAGTAAAGTAAACGAAAGTAAAGTAAAGTAAACGAAAGTAAAGTAAAGTAAACGAAAGTAAAGTACACTAAAGTAAAGTAAAGTAAAGTAAACTAAAGTAAAGTAAACTAAAGTAAAGTAAACTAAAGTAAAGTAAAGTAAAGTAAAGTAAACTAAAGTAAAGTAAAGTAAAGTAAAGTAAACGAAAGTAAAGTAAAGTAAAGTAAAGTAAAGTAAAGTAAAGTAAAGTAAAGTAAACTAAAGTAAAGTAAACGAAACTAAAGTAAAGTAAACTAAAGTAAAGTAAAGTAAACTAAAGTAAAGTAAAGTAAACCAAAGTAAAGTAAACTAAAGTAAAGTAAAGTAAACCAAAGTAAAGTAAACTAAAGTAAAGTAAAGTAAACTAAAGTAAAGTAAAGTAAACTAAAGTAAAGTAAAGTAAACTAAAGTAAAGTAAAGTAAACCAAAGTAAAGTAAACTAAAGTAAAGTAAAGTAAACCAAAGTAAAGTAAACTAAAGTAAAGTAAAGTAAACTAAAGTAAAGTAAAGTAAACCAAAGTAAAGTAAAGTAAACTAAAGTAAAGTAAAGTAAAGTAAACTAAAGTAAACTAAACTAAACTAAAGTAAACTAAAGTAAACTAAAGTAAAGTAAACTAAAGTAAAGTAAACTAAAGTAAAGTAAAGTAAAGTAAAGTAAACGAAAGTAAAGTAAAGTAAAGTAAAGTAAAGTAAAGTAAAGTAAAGTAAACTAAAGTAAAGTAAAGTAAAGTAAAGTAAAGTAAAGTAAAGTAAAGTAAAGTAAAGTAAAGTAAAGTAAAGTAAAGTAAAGTAAACGAAAGTAAAGTAAAGTAAAGTAAAGTAAAGTAAACGAAAGTAAAGTAAAGTAAACGAAAGTAAAGTACACTAAAGTAAAGTAAAGTAAAGTAAACTAAAGTAAAGTAAACTAAAGTAAAGTAAACTAAAGTAAAGTAAAGTAAAGTAAAGTAAACGAAAGTAAAGTAAAGTAAAGTAAAGTAAAGTAAAGTAAAGTAAACTAAAGTAAACTAAACTAAACTAAAGTAAACTAAAGTAAACTAAAGTAAAGTAAACTAAAGTAAAGTAAAGTAAAGTAAACTAAAGTAAAGTAAACTAAAGTAAAGTAAAGTAAACTAAAGTAAAGTAAAGTAAAGTAAAGTAAACCAAAGTAAAGTAAAGTAAAGTAAAGTAAACTAAACTAAAGTAAACCAAAGTAAAGTAAAGTAAAGTAAAGTAAACTAAAGTAAAGTAACGTAAAGTAAACTAAAGTAAACTAAAGTAAAGTAAAGTAAAGTAAAGTAAACTAAAGTAAACTAAAGTAAAGTAAACTAAAGTAAAGTAAAGTAAAGTAAAGTAAAGTAAAGTAAAGTAAAGTAAAGTAAAGTAAACTAAAGTAAAGTAAACCAAAGTAAAGTAAAGTAAAGTACACTAAAGTAAAGTAAAGTAAAGTACACTAAAGTAAAGTAAAGTAAACTAAAGTAAACTAAAGTAAAGTAAACTAAAGTAAAGTAAAGTAAAGTAAAGTAAAGTAAAGTAAAGTAAAGTAAAGTAAAGTAAAGTAAAGTACACTAAAGTAAAGTAAAGTAAAGTACACTAAAGTAAAGTAAAGTAAACTAAAGTAAACTAAAGTAAAGTAAACTAAAGTAAAGTAAAGTAAAGTAAAGTAAAGTAAAGTAAAGTAAAGTAAAGTAAAGTAAAGTAAAGTAAAGTAAACGAAAGTAAAGTAAAGTAAACGAAAGTAAAGTAAAGTAAAGTAAAGTAAAGTAAACGAAAGTAAAGTAAAGTAAACGAAAGTAAAGTACACTAAAGTAAAGTAAAGTAAAGTAAACTAAAGTAAAGTAAACTAAAGTAAAGTAAACTAAAGTAAAGTAAAGTAAAGTAAAGTAAACGAAAGTAAAGTAAAGTAAAGTAAAGTAAACTAAAGTAAAGTAAAGTAAAGTAAAGTAAACCAAAGTAAAGTAAAGTAAAGTAAAGTAAACTAAACTAAAGTAAACCAAAGTAAAGTAAAGTAAAGTAAAGTAAACTAAAGTAAAGTAACGTAAAGTAAACTAAAGTAAACTAAAGTAAAGTAAAGTAAAGTAAAGTAAACTAAAGTAAACTAAAGTAAAGTAAACTAAAGTAAAGTAAAGTAAAGTAAAGTAAAGTAAAGTAAAGTAAAGTAAAGTAAAGTAAACTAAAGTAAAGTAAACCAAAGTAAAGTAAAGTAAAGTACACTAAAGTAAAGTAAAGTAAAGTACACTAAAGTAAAGTAAAGTAAACTAAAGTAAACTAAAGTAAAGTAAACTAAAGTAAAGTAAAGTAAAGTAAAGTAAAGTAAAGTAAAGTAAAGTAAAGTAAAGTAAAGTAAAGTAAAGTAAAGTAAACGAAAGTAAAGTAAAGTAAACGAAAGTAAAGTAAAGTAAAGTAAAGTAAAGTAAACGAAAGTAAAGTAAAGTAAACGAAAGTAAAGTACACTAAAGTAAAGTAAAGTAAAGTAAACTAAAGTAAAGTAAACTAAAGTAAAGTAAACTAAAGTAAAGTAAAGTAAAGTAAAGTAAACTAAAGTAAAGTAAAGTAAAGTAAAGTAAACGAAAGTAAAGTAAAGTAAAGTAAAGTAAAGTAAAGTAAAGTAAAGTAAAGTAAACTAAAGTAAAGTAAAGTAAAGTAAAGTAAACTAAAGTAAAGTAAAGTAAAGTAAAGTAAAGTAAAGTAAAGTAAACCAAAGTAAAGTAAAGTAAAGTAAAGTAAAGTAAAGTAAAGTAAACTAAAGTAAAGTAAAGTAAAGTAAAGTAAAGTAAACTAAAGTAAAGTAAACCAAAGTAAAGTAAAGTAAAGTACACTAAAGTAAAGTAAAGTAAAGTACACTAAAGTAAAGTAAAGTAAACTAAAGTAAACTAAAGTAAAGTAAACTAAAGTAAAGTAAAGTAAAGTAAAGTAAAGTAAAGTAAAGTAAAGTAAAGTAAAGTAAAGTAAAGTAAAGTAAACGAAAGTAAAGTAAAGTAAACGAAAGTAAAGTACACTAAAGTAAAGTAAAGTAAAGTAAACTAAAGTAAAGTAAACTAAAGTAAAGTAAACTAAAGTAAAGTAAAGTAAAGTAAAGTAAACTAAACTAAAGTAAAGTAAAGTAAAGTAAAGTAAAGTAAAGTAAAGTAAACGAAAGTAAAGTAAAGTAAACGAAAGTAAAGTACACTAAAGTAAAGTAAAGTAAAGTAAACTAAAGTAAACTAAAGTAAAGTAAAGTAAAGTAAAGTAAAGTAAAGTAAAGTAAAGTAAAGTAAAGTAAAGTAAAGTAAAGTAAAGTAAAGTAAACGAAAGTAAAGTAAAGTAAACGAAAGTAAAGTAAAGTAAAGTAAAGTAAAGTAAACGAAAGTAAAGTAAAGTAAACGAAAGTAAAGTACACTAAAGTAAAGTAAAGTAAAGTAAACTAAAGTAAAGTAAACTAAAGTAAAGTAAACTAAAGTAAAGTAAAGTAAAGTAAAGTAAACTAAAGTAAAGTAAAGTAAAGTAAAGTAAAGTAAACTAAAGTAAAGTAAACCAAAGTAAAGTAAAGTAAAGTACACTAAAGTAAAGTAAAGTAAAGTACACTAAAGTAAAGTAAAGTAAACTAAAGTAAACTAAAGTAAACTAAAGTAAAGTAAACTAAAGTAAAGTAAAGTAAAGTAAAGTAAAGTAAAGTAAAGTAAAGTAAAGTAAAGTAAAGTAAAGTAAAGTAAACCAAAGTAAAGTAAAGTAAAGTACACTAAAGTAAAGTAAAGTAAAGTACACTAAAGTAAAGTAAAGTAAACTAAAGTAAACTAAAGTAAAGTAAACTAAAGTAAAGTAAAGTAAAGTAAAGTAAAGTAAAGTAAAGTAAACTAAAGTAAAGTAAACTAAAGTAAAGTAAAGTAAAGTAAAGTAAAGTAAAGTAAAGTAAAGTAAAGTAAAGTAAAGTAAAGTAAAGTAAACGAAAGTAAAGTAAAGTAAACGAAAGTAAAGTAAAGTAAAGTAAAGTAAAGTAAACGAAAGTAAAGTAAAGTAAACGAAAGTAAAGTACACTAAAGTAAAGTAAAGTAAAGTAAACTAAAGTAAAGTAACGTAAAGTAAAGTAAAGTAAAGTAAAGTAAAGTAAAGTAAACGAAAGTAAAGTAAAGTAAACGAAAGTAAAGTAAAGTAAAGTAAAGTAAACGAAAGTAAAGTAAAGTAAACGAAAGTAAAGTAAAGTAAAGTAAAGTAAACGAAAGTAAAGTAAAGTAAACGAAAGTAAAGTACACTAAAGTAAAGTAAAGTAAACGAAAGTAAAGTACACTAAAGTAAAGTAAAGTAAAGTAAAGTAAACTAAAGTAAAGTAAACTAAAGTAAAGTAAACTAAAGTAAAGTAAAGTAAAGTAAAGTAAACGAAAGTAAAGTAAACGAAAGTAAAGTAAAGTAAAGTAAAGTAAAGTAAAGTAAAGTAAAGTAAAGTAAACTAAAGTAAAGTAAAGTAAAGTAAAGTAAAGTAAAGTAAACTAAAGTAAAGTAAAGTAAAGTAAAGTAAAGTAAACCAAAGTAAAGTAAAGTAAAGTACACTAAAGTAAAGTAAAGTAAAGTACACTAAAGTAAAGTAAAGTAAACTAAAGTAAACTAAAGTAAACTAAAGTAAAGTAAACCAAAGTAAAGTAAAGCAAAGTAAAGTAAAGTAAAGTAAACTAAAGTAAACTAAACTAAAGTAAACCAAAGTAAAGTAAAGTAAAGTAAAGTAAAGTAAAGTAAAGTAAAGTAACGTAACGTAACGTAAACTAAAGTAAAGTAAAGTAAAGTAAAGTAAAGTAAACTAAACTAAAGTAAAGTAAAGTAAAGTAAAGTAAAGTAAAGTAAAGTAAACTAAAGTAAAGTAAAGTAAAGTAAAGTAAAGTAAAGTAAACTAAAGTAAAGTAAAGTAAAGTAAAGTAAAGTAAAGTAAAGTAAACCAAAGTAAAGTAAAGTAAAGTACACTAAAGTAAAGTAAAGTAAAGTACACTAAAGTAAAGTAAAGTAAACTAAAGTAAACTAAAGTAAAGTAAACTAAACTAAAGTAAAGTAAAGTAAAGTAAAGTAAAGTAAAGTAAACTAAAGTAAACTAAAGTAAAGTAAAGTAAAGTAAACTAAAGTAAAGTAAAGGAAAGGAAAGGAAAGGAAAGTAAACGAAAGTAAAGTAAAGTAAAGTAAAGTAAAGTAAACGAAAGTAAAGTAAAGTAAAGTAAAGTAAAGTAAAGTAAACTAAAGTAAAGTAAAGTAAACCAAAGTAAAGTAAACTAAAGTAAAGTAAAGTAAACTAAAGTAAAGTAAACTAAAGTAAAGTAAAGTAAAGTAAAGTAAAGTAAAGTAAAGTAAAGTAAAGTAAACGAAAGTAAAGTAAAGTAAACTAAAGTAAAGTAAAGTAAACCAAAGTAAAGTAAACTAAAGTAAAGTAAAGTAAACTAAAGTAAAGTAAACTAAAGTAAAGTAAAGTAAACTAAAGTAAAGTAAAGTAAACCAAAGTAAAGTAAACTAAAGTAAAGTAAAGTAAACCAAAGTAAAGTAAACTAAAGTAAAGTAAAGTAAACTAAAGTAAAGTAAAGTAAACCAAAGTAAAGTAAAGTAAAGTAAACTAAAGTAAAGTAAAGTAAAGTAAACTAAAGTAAACTAAACTAAAGTAAAGTAAAGTAAAGTAAAGTAAACTAAAGTAAACTAAACTAAAGTAAAGTAAAGTAAACCAAAGTAAAGTAAAGCAAAGTAAACTAAAGTAAAGTAAACTAAAGTAAACTAAACTAAAGTAAACCAAAGTAAAGTAAAGTAAAGTAAAGTAAACTAAAGTAAAGTAACGTAAAGTAAACTAAAGTAAACTAAAGTAAAGTAAAGTAAAGTAAAGTAAAGTAAAGTAAACTAAAGTAAAGTAAACGAAAGTAAAGTAAAGTAAACGAAAGTAAAGTAAAGTAAAGTAAAGTAAAGTAAACGAAAGTAAAGTAAAGTAAACGAAAGTAAAGTACACTAAAGTAAAGTAAAGTAAAGTAAACTAAAGTAAAGTAACGTAAAGTAAAGTAAAGTAAAGTAAAGTAAAGTAAAGTAAACGAAAGTAAAGTAAAGTAAACGAAAGTAAAGTAAAGTAAAGTAAAGTAAACGAAAGTAAAGTAAAGTAAACGAAAGTAAAGTAAAGTAAAGTAAAGTAAACGAAAGTAAAGTAAAGTAAACGAAAGTAAAGTACACTAAAGTAAAGTAAAGTAAACGAAAGTAAAGTACACTAAAGTAAAGTAAAGTAAAGTAAAGTAAACTAAAGTAAACTAAAGTAAAGTAAACTAAACTAAAGTAAAGTAAAGTAAAGTAAAGTAAAGTAAAGTAAACTAAAGTAAACTAAAGTAAAGTAAAGTAAAGTAAACTAAAGTAAAGTAAAGGAAAGGAAAGGAAAGGAAAGTAAACGAAAGTAAAGTAAAGTAAAGTAAAGTAAAGTAAACGAAAGTAAAGTAAAGTAAAGTAAAGTAAAGTAAAGTAAAGTAAACGAAAGTAAAGTAAAGTAAACTAAAGTAAAGTAAAGTAAACCAAAGTAAAGTAAACTAAAGTAAAGTAAAGTAAACTAAAGTAAAGTAAAGTAAACCAAAGTAAAGTAAACTAAAGTAAAGTAAAGTAAACCAAAGTAAAGTAAACTAAAGTAAAGTAAAGTAAACTAAAGTAAAGTAAAGTAAACCAAAGTAAAGTAAACTAAAGTAAAGTAAAGTAAACTAAAGTAAACTAAAGTAAAGTAACGTAAAGTAAACTAAAGTAAACTAAAGTAAAGTAAACTAAAGTAAAGTAAAGTAAAGTAAACTAAAGTAAACTAAACTAAAGTAAAGTAAAGTAAAGTAAAGTAAACTAAAGTAAACTAAACTAAAGTAAAGTAAAGTAAACCAAAGTAAAGTAAAGCAAAGTAAACTAAAGTAAAGTAAACTAAAGTAAACTAAACTAAAGTAAACCAAAGTAAAGTAAAGTAAAGTAAAGTAAACTAAAGTAAAGTAACGTAAAGTAAACTAAAGTAAACTAAAGTAAAGTAAAGTAAAGTAAAGTAAAGTAAAGTAAACTAAAGTAAAGTAAACTAAAGTAAACTAAAGTAAAGTAAAGTAAAGTAAAGTAGAGTAAAGTAAAGTAAACCAAAGTAAAGTAAAGTAAAGTAAACTAAAGTAAAGTAAAGTAAACCAAAGTAAAGTAAACTAAAGTAAAGTAAAGTAAACTAAAGTAAAGTAAACTAAAGTAAAGTAAAGTAAACCAAAGTAAAGTAAAGTAAAGTAAACTAAAGTAAACTAAAGTAAAGTAAACTAAAGTAAACTAAACTAAAGTAAACCAAAGTAAAGTAAAGTAAAGTAAAGTAAACTAAAGTAAAGTAACGTAAAGTAAACTAAAGTAAACTAAAGTAAAGTAAAGTAAAGTAAAGTAAACTAAAGTAAAGTAAAGTAAACCAAAGTAAAGTAAACTAAAGTAAAGTAAAGTAAACTAAAGTAAAGTAAACTAAAGTAAAGTAAAGTAAACCAAAGTAAAGTAAAGTAAAGTAAACCAAAGTAAAGTAAAGTAAAGTAAACTAAAGTAAAGTAAAGTAAAGTAAACTAAAGTAAACTAAACTAAAGTAAAGTAAAGTAAAGTAAAGTAAACTAAAGTAAACTAAACTAAAGTAAAGTAAAGTAAACCAAAGTAAAGTAAAGCAAAGTAAACTAAAGTAAAGTAAACTAAAGTAAACTAAACTAAAGTAAACCAAAGTAAAGTAAAGTAAAGTAAAGTAAACTAAAGTAAAGTAACGTAAAGTAAACTAAAGTAAACTAAAGTAAAGTAAAGTAAAGTAAAGTAAAGTAAAGTAAACTAAAGTAAAGTAAACTAAAGTAAACTAAAGTAAAGTAAAGTAAAGTAAAGTAGAGTAAAGTAAAGTAAACCAAAGTAAAGTAAAGTAAAGTACACTAAAGTAAAGTAAAGTAAACTAAAGTAAACTAAAGTAAAGTAAACTAAAGTAAAGTAAAGTAAAGTAAACGAAAGTAAAGTAAAGTAAACGAAAGTAAAGTACACTAAAGTAAAGTAAAGTAAAGTAAACTAAAGTAAAGTAAACTAAAGTAAAGTAAAGTAAAGTAAAGTAAACTAAAGTAAACTAAAGTAAAGTAAAGTAAAGTAAACTAAAGTAAAGTAAAGTAAAGGAAAGGAAAGGAAAGTAAACGAAAGTAAAGTAAAGTAAAGTAAAGTAAAGTAAACGAAAGTAAAGTAAAGTAAAGTAAAGTAAAGTAAAGTAAACCAAAGTAAAGTAAAGTAAAGTAAACTAAAGTAAACTAAAGTAAAGTAAACTAAAGTAAACTAAACTAAAGTAAACCAAAGTAAAGTAAAGTAAAGTAAAGTAAACTAAAGTAAAGTAACGTAAAGTAAACTAAAGTAAACTAAAGTAAAGTAAAGTAAAGTAAAGTAAACTAAAGTAAAGTAAAGTAAACCAAAGTAAAGTAAACTAAAGTAAAGTAAAGTAAACTAAAGTAAAGTAAACTAAAGTAAAGTAAAGTAAACCAAAGTAAAGTAAAGTAAAGTAAACCAAAGTAAAGTAAAGTAAAGTAAACTAAAGTAAAGTAAAGTAAAGTAAACTAAAGTAAACTAAACTAAAGTAAAGTAAAGTAAAGTAAAGTAAACTAAAGTAAACTAAACTAAAGTAAAGTAAAGTAAACCAAAGTAAAGTAAAGCAAAGTAAACTAAAGTAAAGTAAACTAAAGTAAACTAAACTAAAGTAAACCAAAGTAAAGTAAAGTAAACTAAAGTAAAGTAAAGTAAAGTAAACTAAAGTAAACTAAACTAAAGTAAAGTAAAGTAAACCAAAGTAAAGTAAAGTAAAGTAAAGTAAAGTAAAGTAAACGAAAGTAAAGTAAAGTAAACGAAAGTAAAGTAAAGTAAAGTAAAGTAAACGAAAGTAAAGTAAAGTAAACGAAAGTAAAGTACACTAAAGTAAAGTAAAGTAAAGTAAACGAAAGTAAAGTAAACTAAAGTAAAGTAAAGTACACTAAAGTAAAGTAAAGTAAAGTAAAGTAAAGTAAAGTAAACGAAAGTAAAGTAAAGTAAACGAAAGTAAAGTAAAGTAAAGTAAAGTAAAGTAAACGAAAGTAAAGTAAAGTAAACGAAAGTAAAGTACACTAAAGTAAAGTAAAGTAAAGTAAACTAAAGTAAAGTAAACTAAAGTAAAGTAAACTAAAGTAAAGTAAAGTAAAGTAAAGTAAACGAAAGTAAAGTAAAGTAAAGTAAAGTAAAGTAAAGTAAAGTAAAGTAAAGTAAAGTAAACTAAAGTAAACTAAAGTAAACTAAAGTAAAGTAAACCAAAGTAAAGTAAAGCAAAGTAAAGTAAAGTAAAGTAAACTAAAGTAAACTAAACTAAAGTAAACCAAAGTAAACTAAAGTAAACTAAACTAAAGTAAACCAAAGTAAAGTAAAGTAAAGTAAAGTAAAGTAAAGTAAAGTAAAGTAACGTAACGTAACGTAAACTAAAGTAAAGTAAAGTAAAGTAAAGTAAAGTAAACTAAACTAAAGTAAAGTAAACTAAAGTAAAGTAAAGTAAACTAAAGTAAAGTAAAGTAAAGTAAAGTAAAGTAAAGTAAAGTAAAGTAAAGTAAACTAAAGTAAAGTAAAGTAAAGTAAACTAAAGTAAAGTAAAGTAAACTAAAGTAAAGTAAACTAAAGTAAAGTAACGTAAAGTAAACTAAAGTAAACTAAAGTAAAGTAAAGTAAAGTAAAGTAAAGTAAAGTAAACTAAAGTAAAGTAAACTAAAGTAAACTAAAGTAAAGTAAAGTAAAGTAAAGTAGAGTAAAGTAAAGTAAACCAAAGTAAAGTAAAGTAAAGTACACTAAAGTAAAGTAAAGTAAACTAAAGTAAACTAAAGTAAAGTAAACTAAAGTAAAGTAAAGTAAAGTAAACGAAAGTAAAGTAAAGTAAACGAAAGTAAAGTACACTAAAGTAAAGTAAAGTAAAGTAAACTAAAGTAAAGTAAACTAAAGTAAAGTAAAGTAAAGGAAAGGAAAGGAAAGTAAACGAAAGTAAAGTAAAGTAAAGTAAAGTAAAGTAAACGAAAGTAAAGTAAAGTAAAGTAAAGTAAAGTAAAGTAAACGAAAGTAAAGTAAAGTAAACTAAAGTAAAGTAAAGTAAACCAAAGTAAAGTAAACTAAAGTAAAGTAAACTAAACTAAAGTAAAGTAAACTAAAGTAAAGTAAAGTAAACTAAAGTAAAGTAAAGTAAACCAAAGTAAAGTAAACTAAAGTAAAGTAAAGTAAACCAAAGTAAAGTAAACTAAAGTAAAGTAAAGTAAAGTAAACCAAAGTAAAGTAAAGTAAAGTAAACCAAAGTAAAGTAAACTAAAGTAAAGTAAAGTAAACTAAAGTAAAGTAAAGTAAACCAAAGTAAAGTAAAGTAAAGTAAAGTAAAGTAAACTAAAGTAAAGTAAACTAAAGTAAAGTAAAGTAAACCAAAGTAAAGTAAAGTAAAGTAAACTAAAGTAAACTAAAGTAAAGTAAACTAAAGTAAACTAAACTAAAGTAAACCAAAGTAAAGTAAAGTAAAGTAAAGTAAACTAAAGTAAAGTAACGTAAAGTAAACTAAAGTAAACTAAAGTAAAGTAAAGTAAAGTAAAGTAAACTAAAGTAAAGTAAAGTAAACCAAAGTAAAGTAAACTAAAGTAAAGTAAAGTAAACTAAAGTAAAGTAAACTAAAGTAAAGTAAAGTAAACCAAAGTAAAGTAAAGTAAAGTAAACCAAAGTAAAGTAAAGTAAAGTAAACTAAAGTAAAGTAAAGTAAAGTAAACTAAAGTAAACTAAACTAAAGTAAAGTAAAGTAAAGTAAAGTAAACTAAAGTAAACTAAACTAAAGTAAAGTAAAGTAAACCAAAGTAAAGTAAAGCAAAGTAAACTAAAGTAAAGTAAACTAAAGTAAACTAAACTAAAGTAAACCAAAGTAAAGTAAAGTAAACTAAAGTAAAGTAAAGTAAAGTAAACTAAAGTAAACTAAACTAAAGTAAAGTAAAGTAAACCAAAGTAAAGTAAAGTAAAGTAAAGTAAAGTAAAGTAAACGAAAGTAAAGTAAAGTAAACGAAAGTAAAGTAAAGTAAAGTAAAGTAAACGAAAGTAAAGTAAAGTAAACGAAAGTAAAGTACACTAAAGTAAAGTAAAGTAAAGTAAACGAAAGTAAAGTAAACTAAAGTAAAGTAAAGTACACTAAAGTAAAGTAAAGTAAAGTAAAGTAAAGTAAAGTAAACGAAAGTAAAGTAAAGTAAACGAAAGTAAAGTAAAGTAAAGTAAAGTAAAGTAAACGAAAGTAAAGTAAAGTAAACGAAAGTAAAGTACACTAAAGTAAAGTAAAGTAAAGTAAACTAAAGTAAAGTAAACTAAAGTAAAGTAAACTAAAGTAAAGTAAAGTAAAGTAAAGTAAACGAAAGTAAAGTAAAGTAAAGTAAAGTAAAGTAAAGTAAAGTAAAGTAAAGTAAAGTAAACTAAAGTAAACTAAAGTAAACTAAAGTAAAGTAAACCAAAGTAAAGTAAAGCAAAGTAAAGTAAAGTAAAGTAAACTAAAGTAAACTAAACTAAAGTAAACCAAAGTAAACTAAAGTAAACTAAACTAAAGTAAACCAAAGTAAAGTAAAGTAAAGTAAAGTAAAGTAAAGTAAAGTAAAGTAACGTAACGTAACGTAAACTAAAGTAAAGTAAAGTAAAGTAAAGTAAAGTAAACTAAACTAAAGTAAAGTAAACTAAAGTAAAGTAAAGTAAACTAAAGTAAAGTAAAGTAAAGTAAAGTAAAGTAAAGTAAAGTAAAGTAAAGTAAACTAAAGTAAAGTAAAGTAAAGTAAACTAAAGTAAAGTAAAGTAAACTAAAGTAAAGTAAACTAAAGTAAAGTAACGTAAAGTAAACTAAAGTAAACTAAAGTAAAGTAAAGTAAAGTAAAGTAAAGTAAAGTAAACTAAAGTAAAGTAAACTAAAGTAAACTAAAGTAAAGTAAAGTAAAGTAAAGTAGAGTAAAGTAAAGTAAACCAAAGTAAAGTAAAGTAAAGTACACTAAAGTAAAGTAAAGTAAACTAAAGTAAACTAAAGTAAAGTAAACTAAAGTAAAGTAAAGTAAAGTAAACGAAAGTAAAGTAAAGTAAACGAAAGTAAAGTACACTAAAGTAAAGTAAAGTAAAGTAAACTAAAGTAAAGTAAACTAAAGTAAAGTAAAGTAAAGGAAAGGAAAGGAAAGTAAACGAAAGTAAAGTAAAGTAAAGTAAAGTAAAGTAAACGAAAGTAAAGTAAAGTAAAGTAAAGTAAAGTAAAGTAAACGAAAGTAAAGTAAAGTAAACTAAAGTAAAGTAAAGTAAACCAAAGTAAAGTAAACTAAAGTAAAGTAAACTAAACTAAAGTAAAGTAAACTAAAGTAAAGTAAAGTAAACTAAAGTAAAGTAAAGTAAACCAAAGTAAAGTAAACTAAAGTAAAGTAAAGTAAACCAAAGTAAAGTAAACTAAAGTAAAGTAAAGTAAAGTAAACCAAAGTAAAGTAAAGTAAAGTAAACCAAAGTAAAGTAAACTAAAGTAAAGTAAAGTAAACTAAAGTAAAGTAAAGTAAACCAAAGTAAAGTAAAGTAAAGTAAACCAAAGTAAAGTAAACTAAAGTAAAGTAAAGTAAAGTAAAGTAAAGTAAAGTAAAGTAAAGTAAACGAAAGTAAAGTAAACTAAAGTAAAGTAAAGTAAACTAAAGTAAAGTAAAGTAAACTAAAGTAAAGTAAAGTAAAGTAAACTAAAGTAAACTAAACTAAAGTAAAGTAAAGTAAACCAAAGTAAAGTAAAGTAAAGTAAAGTAAACTAAACTAAAGTAAACCAAAGTAAAGTAAAGTAAAGTAAAGTAAACTAAAGTAAAGTAACGTAAAGTAAACTAAAGTAAACTAAAGTAAAGTAAAGTAAAGTAAAGTAAACGAAAGTAAAGTAAAGTAAAGTAAAGTAAAGTAAAGTAAAGTAAAGTAAAGTAAAGTAAAGTAAAGTAAACTAAAGTAAAGTAAAGTAAAGTAAAGTAAAGTAAACTAAAGTAAAGTAAAGTAAAGTAAAGTAAAGTAAAGTAACGTAAAGTAAAGTAAAGTAAAGTAAACCAAAGTAAAGTAAAGTAAAGTAAACCAAAGTAAAGTAAACTAAAGTAAAGTAAAGTAAAGTAAAGTAAACGAAAGTAAAGTAAAGTAAACTAAAGTAAAGTAAAGTAAACTAAAGTAAAGTAAAGTAAAGTAAACTAAAGTAAACTAAACTAAAGTAAAGTAAAGTAAAGTAAAGTAAACTAAAGTAAACTAAACTAAAGTAAAGTAAAGTAAACCAAAGTAAAGTAAAGCAAAGTAAACTAAAGTAAAGTAAACTAAAGTAAACTAAACTAAAGTAAACCAAAGTAAAGTAAAGTAAAGTAAAGTAAACTAAAGTAAAGTAACGTAAAGTAAACTAAAGTAAACTAAAGTAAAGTAAAGTAAAGTAAAGTAAACTAAAGTAAACTAAAGTAAAGTAAACTAAAGTAAACTAAAGTAAAGTAAAGTAAAGTAAAGTAAAGTAAACTAAAGTAAAGTAAAGTAAAGTAAAGTAAAGTAAAGTAAAGTAAAGTAAAGTAAACTAAAGTAAAGTAAAGTAAAGTAAACTAAAGTAAAGTAAAGTAAACTAAAGTAAAGTAAAGTAAAGTAAAGTAAAGTAAAGTAAAGTAAAGTAACGTAAAGTAAACTAAAGTAAAGTAAAGTAAAGTAAAGTAAACTAAACTAAACTAAAGTAAAGTAAAGTAAAGTAAAGTAAACTAAAGTAAAGTAAAGTAAAGTAAAGTAAAGTAAAGTAAACCAAAGTAAAGTAAAGTAAAGTAAAGTAAAGTAAAGTAAACTAAAGTAAAGTAAGTAAAGTAAAGTAAAGTAAAGTAAAGTAAAGTAACGTAAAGTAAAGTAAAGTAAAGTAAAGTAAAGTAAAGTAAAGTAAAGTAAAGTAAAGTAAAGTAAAGTAAAGTAAAGTAAACTAAAGTAAAGTAAAGTAACCCTAAACTTTTAGTCTAGTCTGATCCTGGTCGGATCCTGCAGAGACTGAGGAGTGTTCTGTTGTTGTTACAGTGTATGAACAGCTGGTGGCGCCGCAAAAACCGAGCTTTAAGACCTTCAGTCCTCAGTGTGACGCCCATGGACACTGGATCCCCGCCCAGTGTGACCTCAGCACAGGTAAGCCCCGCCCCTGTGACCTCAGCACAGGTAAGCCCCGCCCCCTGTGACCTCAGCACAGGTAAGCCCCGCCCCCTGTGACCTCAGCACAGGTAAGCCTCACCCAGTGTGACCTCAGCACAGGTAAGCCCCGCCCCCTGTGTCCTCAGCACATGTAAGCCCCGCCCCCTGTGACCTCACTAAAAGATGCACTTAGTTTTATGGTCGTTCACATCCGTCTCTGCTCTAAAACAAAACACTAACTTCCTCATTTACCAAATACGGCACATTTCACTTCCGTCATATCCGGCTTATCTCTGATTGGTTCATACACCTGTCAGTCAGACAGAGGAGGAGGAGCATGGATTCTGATTGGACGCTCTGATTATGATGAACCACATACAGTTTCAGGATTGTTTTACAGAATGAATGAAACTGTTGCATTTCATTTAAAAGACACATGTATAAAACACATGAGGGGGTGTTGTCATGGTGATGGTTTTTGGGTCTGACCTCTGACCCTCTGTCGCCCCCTGCAGGTCAGTGCTGGTGCGTGGACGACGACGGGCGCTTCGTTCCTGGATCTCTGACCAACCGCCGAGCGCCGCGATGTGAGCAAACATTTATTCAGTGCTCCATTTGTTTTTCCAGTTTAGAAACAGATTTGACTGAACAAACTTTCTGCAGCTGCAGAAATGTCATAAATAAATAATAAAGACTTACAAGGAGTTACATGAACATAAAGTTCTACTCACGGTCCGATGTCGGGCACTAAAATACTGCACTTTCAGACTTTTATCCCCGGCAAAATGAGCCCCAACAATTCCTTTCTCACGGTCAAAAATATGGTCTACAAATTATTTTATTTACAAATAAAATGATCTCAGAGAATCTGAGTCATTATGATGTGACTGTGTTTTTATTTTTAAATGTCCAAAGATCATCTTACCCAGGAAGTGCAAATATCCAGAACTATTAAAGAAAATATTATTACTAATATTATATGAACACATGTATCACATGTATAAATGTGTCTGTTATGACACACATTATGGGTCAAACGTTTGGAAAGACATTTTATGACTCGGCTTTTCTTTATTTCCAACACTTTTTACTTTGAGTGATTCTCACTGAAGATGTTAAACTATAAATAAACATGGGATTATGAAATAACTCTAAATGTGTTTCATGTTTCAAATTCCTTTTATTCTTGGCCTTTTCTCCATGAGCTTCATAACGTTGTTTTCTGAGATAGTTTAACGACAGCGTGAAGCTCAAGGAGGAAAAAGTCACAAATGCAAAGCAGTGTTTAAAGCAAAAGGCGGTGATTTGGATAAAACATTATTCCAATAATCGATCAATCGATCAATGGTTTTGTATAGCCCAATATCACGCAGGAGTTTCCTCACAGCTGCAACAAACATTAGAGCAGTAAAACAGAGCAGTAAATAAGACCGTGTAAAGTTCAGGAGAATCAGATATCCAGGCAAACATAAAGTTCAAATAAGCGTCGGCAGTGGAGACGAGCAGCTCGGGCCCGTCCTTAGTCTCTCCAGCACAGAGAGGAACATCTCAAACACCTGGTGGGAGAAACGAGAAACCTTGAGGAGAACCACAGAAGGAGAGATCCACTCCCATGGACGGACAGGCTATAGAGACCCAGGGCCGAAGGAGTCCCTCAGCAGACGGGCCAAGATCTCAGACCGTCCAGTCCCTGTTGTCAGTAGGCAGGGTTCCTCCGTTCAGCCGGGTTAGAGCTTTAACTGACCTGATAAGCTCAGGTCTTCCTCCTACAGTGATGTTGGAGCTAAAGGCTCTTCCTCCTACAGTGATGTTGGAGCTAAAGGCTCTTCCTCCTACAGTGACGTTGGAGCTAAAGGCTCTTCCTCCTACAGTGACGTTGGAGCTAAAGGCTCTTCCTCCTACAGTGACGTTGGAGCTGAAGGCTCTTCCTCCTACAGTGATGTTGGAGCTGAAGGCTCTTCCTCCTACAGTGATGTTGGAGCTGAAGGCTCTTCCTCCTACAGTGATGTTGGAGCTGAAGGTTCTTCCTCCTACAGTGATGTTGGAGCTGAAGGCTCTTCCTCCTACAGTGATGTAGGAGCTGAAGGTTCTTCCTCCTACAGTGATGTTGGAGCTGAAGGCTCTTCCTCCTACAGTGATGTTGGAGCTGAAGGCTCTTCCTCCTACAGTGATGTTGGAGCTGAAGGTTCTTCCTCCTACAGTGACGTTGGAGCTAAAGGCTCTTCCTCCTACAGTGATGTTGGAGCTAAAGGCTCTTCCTCCTACAGTGACGTTGGAGCTAAAGGCTCTTCCTCCTACAGTGATGTTGGAGCTAAAGGCTCTTCCTCCTACAGTGACGCTGGAGCTAAAGGCTCTTCCTCCTACAGTGATGTTGGAGCTAAAGGCTCTTCCTCCTACAGTGATGTTGGAGCTAAAGGCTCTTCCTCCTACAGTGATGTTGGAGCTGAAGGTTCTTCCTCCTACAGTGATGTAGGAGCTAAAGGCTCTTCCTCCTACAGTGATGTTGGAGCTAAAGGCTCTTCCTCCTACAGTGATGTTGGAGCTAAAGGCTCTTCCTCCTACAGTGATGTTGGAGCTAAAGGCTCTTCCTCCTACAGTGATTCTGAAGCTGAAGGTTCTTCCTCCTACAGTGATTCTGGAGCTAAAGGCTCTTCCTCCTACAGTGATTCTGGAGCTAAAGGCTCTTCCTCCTACAGTGATGTTGGAGCTAAAGGCTCTTCCTCCTACAGTGATGTTGGAGCTAAAGGCTCTTCCTCCTACAGTGATTCTGGAGCTAAAGGCTCTTCCTCCTACAGTGATGTTGGAGCTAAAGGCTCTTCCTCCTACAGTGATGTTGGAGCTAAAGGCTCTTCCTCCTACAGTGATGTTAGAGCTAAAGGCTCTTCCTCCTACAGTGATGTTGGAGCTAAAGGCTCTTCCTCCTACAGTGATGTTGGAGCTAAAGGCTCTTCCTCCTACAGTGATGTTGGACCCGAGGAATCACTAGTCCCTGAGTTGTGAGAGCTCTGATTGGAAGATATGGAACGATAACGACTTGGAGATAAAGCGGAGCTAACCCCTTTAGGGCTTCAAATGTGAGGAGCAGGATTTTAAATTTGATTCTAAACTCAACATCAACACTTGAGTTCATTCATAAATTAATGACTTCAGTGGGGAAAAAACGTGTTGAAATAAAAGAAAAAACAATTCCAAAAAAAACCTTCTTGACATCTGTACAAGTATGTGGTAATGTAAGTTTTAAGTTAGTCGTGCTTATACCGGGTCTCCAGGTAAAAGCCCTGGAAAGCAGATTCTGACTGTGCCTGTGTCTGTCCCTCCACTGTCTGTGGGTTCAAAGGTGGCCTCGCCCTGAGACCGTTCTTCACACCTGTTGTTTCCAGGTGCGAGTCGCTGTGAGCGAGCCCGTGCTCAGACGCTACTCTCTGATTGGCTGAGAGGTCCTCTGTCCGCCCCCTACAGGCCGCAGTGTGAACAGGTGAGTCAAAGATCTGTAATAAACTCTAGATCTAGATGTTTAATAAAACTCGGCTCCTCGCAGAGAGGTGTCGCTCTGTCCCCGGAGAGCAGCTCATTGACATAAACGACACGCTGAAAGCGAACGCCGAGCGAAGCACTTGTTTATATTTGATGATTTCCCAAACAAAGGCTCTTTGCGCTTCTGCAGGACGGCCGCTTCTTGCCACTGCAGACAGAGGGCGCTACAGCCGTGTGCGTGAACCCCAACACCGGAGAGAGACAGCAGGAGCCCACAGCGCCCCCCGGAGGACAGCCCACATGTATGTACTCTTTGTTTGTTCCTGGTTTAAGACAACGTTGTCCTCTGTCCTCACTATCCCCTATAGTGAACTATATAGTGGTCGCTCCATTTTGTCCTGTGTCCGAATGTCCAGAGAAAGAAATGCACTCAACATTTCCCACAATGCATCTGTAAAGTAGTGACCAGCAATGGTCAATATAGACCACAATGCACCGGGAGAGTCGGAGGAGGACAGGTCTGTGTATTTCTCCTGAAGAAACGACTGGAATATTCACGGTTACGATGAAAAGATGCTAACGTTAGCTGGTTACCTTTAGCAACCAGCTAACGTTAGCTGGTTACCTTTAGCAACCAGCTAACGTTAGCTGGTTACCTTTAGCTCGAGCTGTTAAATTATCGATCATTTCCTCTCTCGGAAAAAAAGGCGAATAATCCAGGATGTTTTCTTCATTCATGTCAAATCCCTGTGAAATGAAACGTGACTCATATTTACCCGTAAATGTTCCACTGCCTCTGAGTTTGCCTGGTCTTTATCACAGACACATTGTTCCCAGAGGTTAGTGAAAGTAGCTGTAGCCACTCATCCTGCTGCATTAGCATTTGTGACTGGAGTTTCAGCTGCTCCTGATCCTTTTGTGATGATGGTTTTCATTTTGAATGTCAAATAAAACTCTTGTAAAAGTGCCTGAACTGTCGATAAACTGTTTCATAAAATAAACATTTGTAACAATAAATGAATTCTTGTCCAAAACACAAACACAATCAGTGAGTACATTTTCGATCATAGTGCAGGTCGATGGTGAACGAGGGGTTAGGGACGAGAGTGGACATTCAGACACAGCCACAGACTCTGGGTTTAATTTCTGCTTTGTTCAGGTCCTGGATCATCCAATCAGTGTGAGTCTGAGCCCGGCACGGCGCCCCCTGTCTGTGAGCGTGAGTACTGCTGCTGTTTGATCATAAAGACTAAAGACGCTTCTCTGACCTCCGTGAACCGGCTCTCCTTCAGGTCCTCGGTGCCGTGTCCCAGATATTTCCCATGGGGCTTTGCGGTGCGGCCTGGTCGCCGGCGGTAACCAGCGCTGTGACCTCGTCTGTTCCCACGGTTACCACAACGCACTTCCTGTTGCCCACTTCCTGTGCGACATCCAGACGAAGTCCTGGAGCGGAGCCGAACCGGGTCCACGGGCCTGTCAGAGTGAGTCACACATACTAATGAGCCCGCATACTAATGAGCCCGCATACTAATGAGAAGCATACTAATGAGCCCGCATACTAATGAGAAGCATACTAATGAGCCCGCATACTAATGAGAAGCATACTAATGAGCCCGCATACTAATAAGAAGCATACTAATGAGCCCGCATACTAATGAGAAGCATACTAATGAGCCCGCATACTAATTAGGTCGGGTATCTGTGGCCCTTTTACTCCACCTGATTACTATTAAGTCACGTTACAGGCTTTCCTGCTCATTCACTTCCAGTATAAACATGGCTCTGCCGTCACTCTATAAAATCATACATTCTACATTATCTGTGGTTTCTTCTGATCAGAGGAGGAAACATTTGTGATTTTTATAGTTCAAACTGAAATGAGGTCAAATCGAAAGGAATAAATGGTAAAAAGTGGAATACAATTCCCCGACAAAACCCAAGGGTTAAACAAGTTCAACATCCGAGAATCTGACTCTCTCTCAGTCCCTCAGCCTCTGCAGACCTGGTCCTGGTCTCAGTCCTGGTCCTGGTCCTGGTCTCAGACCTGGTCCTGGTCTCAGTCCTGGTCCTGGTCCTGCTCTGACTCTCTCACTCTCAGTCCCTCAGCCTCTGCAGACCTGGTCCTGGTCTCAGTCCTGGTCCTGGTCCTGGTCTCAGTCCTGGTCCTAGTCCTGTTCTGACTCTCTCGCTCTCAGTCCCTCAGCCTCTGCAGACCTGGTCCTGGTCTCAGTCCTGGTCCTGGTCCTGGTCTCAGACCTGGTCCTGGTCTCAGTCCTGGTCCTGGTCATGTTCTGACTCTCTCGCTCTCAGTCCCTCAGCCTCTGCAGACCTGGTCCTGGTCTCAGTCCTGGTCCTGGTCCCAGTCTTGCTCTGACTCTGGTTCTGTGGCGTCGCTGCTGCTGCCGGCTCTGTCCAGCAGGGGGCTCTGTGCTGCTCAGGTCTGTATGTGTGTGTAAAGCTCCTTCATTTCCATTAACTCATGAATAAACATTAAACAGTTCACACACGCACACACAAAACATCACAACATCAGCCACGTAACAACGATCAGCTGTTCAACAAACTGACCCTAAGGTGCTGAGGTTAGATTCACTCTGACCCTAAAGTGCTGAGGTTAGATTCACTCTGACCCTAAAGTGCTGAGGTTAGATTCACACTGACCCTAAAGTGCTGAGGTTAGATTCACACTGACCCTAAAGTGCTGAGGTTAGATTCACACTGACCCTAAAGTGCTGAGGTTAGATTCACACTGACCCTAAAGTGCTGAGGTTAGATTCACACTGACCCTAAGGTGCTGAGGTTAGATTCACACTGACCCTAAAGTGCTGAGGTTAGAGTCACACTGACCCTAAAGTGCTGAGGTTAGAGTCACACTGACCCTAAAGTGCTGAGGTTAGAGTCACACTGACCCTAAAGTGCTGAGGTTAGAGTCACACTGACCCTAAAGTGCTGAGGTTAGAGTCACACTGACCCTAAAGTGCTGAGGTTAGATTCACACTGACCCTAAGGTGCTGAGGTTAGATTCACACTGACCCTAAGGTGCTGAGGTTAGACTCACTCTGACCCTAAAGTGCTGAGGTTAGATTCACTCTGACCCTAAAGTGCTGAGGTTAGATTCACACTGACCCTAAGGTGCTGAGGTTAGATTCACACTGACCCTAAAGTGCTGAGGTTAGACTCACACTGACCCTAAAGTGCTGAGGTTAGACTCACACTGACCCTAAAGTGCTGAGGTTAGACTCACACTGACCCTAAAGTGCTGAGGTTAGATTCACTCTGACCCTAAAGTGCTGAGGTTAGATTCACACTGACCCTAAAGTGCTGAGGTTAGACTCACACTGACCCTAAAGTGCTGAGGTTAGATTCACACTGACCCTAAAGTGCTGAGGTTAGACTCACACTGACCCTAAAGTGCTGAGGTTAGATTCACACTGACCCTAAAGTGCTGAGGTTAGATTCACACTGACCCTAAAGTGCTGAGGTTAGACTCACACTGACCCTAAAGTGCTGAGGTTAGATTCACTCTGACCCTAAAGTGCTGAGGTTAGATTCACACTGACCCTAAAGTGCTGAGGTTAGACTCACACTGACCCTAAAGTGCTGAGGTTAGACTCACACTGACCCTAAAGTGCTGAGGTTAGATTCACACTGACCCTAAAGTGCTGAGGTTAGATTCACTCTGACCCTAAAGTGCTGAGGTTAGATTCACACTGACCCTAAAGTGCTGAGGTTAGATTCACTCTGACCCTAAAGTGCTGAGGTTAGATTCACTCTGACCCTAAAGTGCTGAGGTTAGATTCACACTGACCCTAAAGTGCTGAGGTTAGATTCACACTGACCCTAAAGTGCTGAGGTTAGATTCACACTGACCCTAAAGTGCTGAGGTTAGATTCACACTGACCCTAAAGTGCTGAGGTTAGATTCACACTGACCCTAAAGTGCTGAGGTTAGATTCACACTGACCCTAAAGTGCTGAGGTTAGATTCACTCTGACCCTAAGGTGCTGAGGTTAGATTCACACTGACCCTAAAGTGCTGAGGTTAGATTCACACTGACCCTAAAGTGCTGAGGTTAGAGTCACACTGACCCTAAAGTGCTGAGGTTAGATTCACTCTGACCCTAAAGTGCTGAGGTTAGATTCACTCTGACCCTAAGGTGCTGAGGTTAGATTCACACTGACCCTAAAGTGCTGAGGTTAGATTCACTCTGACCCTAAAGTGCAGAGGTTAGATTCACACTGACCCTAAAGTGCTGAGGTTAGATTCACCCTGACCCTAAAGTGCTGAGGTTAGAGTCACACTGACCCTAAGGTGCTGAGGTTAGATTCACACTGACCCTAAAGTGCTGAGGTTAGATTCACACTGACCCTAAAGTGCTGAGGTTAGATTCACACTGACCCTAAAGTGCTGAGGTTAGATTCACTCTGACCCTAAAGTGCTGAGGTTAGATTCACACTGACCCTAGAGTGCTGAGGTTAGATTCACACTGACCCTAAAGTGCTGAGGTTAGATTCACTCTGACCCTAAAGTGCTGAGGTTAGATTCACTCTGACCCTAAAGTGCTGAGGTTAGATTCACACTGACCCTAAAGTGCTGAGGTTAGATTCACACTGACCCTAAAGTGCTGAGGTTAGATTCACACTGACCCTAAAGTGCTGAGGTTAGACTCACACTGACCCTAAAGTGCTGAGGTTAGATTCACTCTGACCCTAAAGTGCTGAGGTTAGATTCACTCTGACCCTAAAGTGCTGAGGTTAGATTCACTCTGACCCTAAAGTGCTGAGGTTAGATTCACTCTGACCCTAAAGTGCTGAGGTTAGATTCACACTGACCCTAAAGTGCTGAGGTTAGATTCACACTGACCCTAAAGTGCTGAGGTTAGACTCACACTGACCCTAAAGTGCTGAGGTTAGATTCACACTGACCCTAAAGTGCTGAGGTTAGATTCACTCTGACCCTAAAGTGCTGAGGTTAGATTCACACTGACCCTAAAGTGCTGAGGTTAGATTCACACCGACCCTAAAGTGCTGAGGTTAGATTCACTCTGACCCTAAAGTGCTGAGGTTAGACTCACTCTGACCCTAAAGTGCTGAGGTTAGATTCACACTGACCCTAAAGTGCTGAGGTTAGATTCACTCTGACCCTAAAGTGCTGAGGTTAGATTCACTCTGACACTAAAGTGCTGAGGTTAGATTCACACCGACCCTAAAGTGCTGAGGTTAGATTCACTCTGACCCTAAAGTGCTGAGGTTAGACTCACTCTGACCCTAAAGTGCTGAGGTTAGATTCACACTGACCCTAAAGTGCTGAGGTTAGATTCACACTGACCCTAAAGTGCTGAGGTTAGATTCACTCTGACCCTAAAGTGCTGAGGTTAGATTCACTCTGACCCTAAAGTGCTGAGGTTAGATTCACACTGACCCTAAAGTGCTGAGGTTAGATTCACTCTGACCCTAAAGTGCTGAGGTTAGATTCACACTGACCCTAAAGTGCTGAGGTTAGATTCACTCTGACCCTAAAGTGCTGAGGTTAGATCCACACGGACCCTAAAGTTTTTAAAGTATTTTTTTTAGTAAAACACATATATTTATTTTTTACATAAAATGGTAAATGTATAGAGCACCTTTCTACCTGCTTTAGGCCCAAAGCGCTTTACATTATGAACCACTCACACATTCCCTCTCATTCATACACCAGTGTAACGCACACACTGGAGGTAAGGAGGTGAAGTGTCTTGCCCAAGGACACAATGACAGTGTGCACCTTCAGTAGCTGGGATTTGAACCCCTGACCTTCTGATCATCAGATGACCCGCTCTACCGTCTGCACCACCGCCCATTTTAAACACCATTTAAACCTTTATTTACTAAATCAGAAATGTACCGCCCCCAAAGCTTATAACAAAAAAGATAGTTTTGTGGGTTATGTTGTTTTGTGGGTTTTCCTCAGGCACCGGTCTCTGCCTCTCCGCTCTCTCTCTGTGACAGTGTTTTGTGGGTTATATTGTTTTGTGGGTTATATTGTTTTGTGGGTTATATTGTTTTGTGGGTTATATTAGTGTTGGTGTTCTTCAGGCTCCAGTCTCTGCCTCTCCTCTCACTCTCTGCGATGACTCCACGGTGGACCTTCGCTGTGTCAGCGACTCTGTGAAGCTGGAGCTGAAGTGGACCCTAGACCTGTCCCAGCTCAGCCCCGAGGACCTGCCGGACCTCCACACCCCGGGTGAGCTGGATACAGGACACCAAACGCTCACACATGAGTCCTTGAAACAATTTCAGATCAAAGATGATGAAACGGAACTGTTTATGATTTCAAAGGAAACGTTTATTTTAGTGATATTCTTTTGTAAATTAAGAATG
The DNA here is from genome assembly GCA_021464625.1 of Proterorhinus semilunaris. Classification (NCBI taxonomy): domain Eukaryota; kingdom Metazoa; phylum Chordata; class Actinopteri; order Gobiiformes; family Gobiidae; genus Proterorhinus; species Proterorhinus semilunaris. The sequence continues at coordinate 123,362 of CM038350.1, read as the reverse complement.
TTTTAGCCTCATTTTGAACTTAAAACACTGCGAAAATATTCAGAATCTGACTTTAGTGAATCAGCCGCAAGAAAAGAAAGGAAGTTAAAGACTTACTGGGTTTGCAGTCAAACAAATGTCTGGAATCACAGCTTCACTAAAACATCTACACTCGAGATATGCTGAGCAAAACTATTATTTTACTATATAATTTTAACCAAGTCCGATTACTCTGTGGGATCAGCGAGCGTCAAGAGGGTGGAGTCAGGTGAGAGAGTGGTGTGCTGCTGTTGTCATGGTGATGTGGGCGTGGCTCTCCCTGACTCAGCCTGTTATTGGTCCAGGCGTGTTCCTGAACCGGACCCATTACATGAAGGCCGTACGAGATGCTCTGATTCGCTTGACCTCGTCACATGGCTCCGCCTCCCGGCTCCGCCTGGTCACCGTGACGACGCCCAGGTTCGGCTGCGCAGCCGGATTCGGGCTCGGCACCGAGGGGCAGTTCTGCGGTGAGTCTGAGGGGGCGCTGTTTTAGGTGACACTGGGAACATGTTAAATTTAAGCTTCAATATGAGGACATTTATCTTTCCATATAAACATAAATGATGTCCTAAATCAGCGATGAAATCGAAATGTTTCTCACATAGTTTCTCACAACACTGTCAGGAGACTTTTCCAGAACACATTATCTTTAATATTGATCTGAAAAAGCATCGATCTGTTAAAACGACTTATTTGATTGTTTTCATCATGATCTCAGGTTTTTAGGCTTATTATAATAATAATAATCATAATGCATTAGTCTTATATAGCGCTTTTCCAGACGCTCAAAGTCGCTTTACAATTTGGTACATTATTCATTCACTCCATACTCGGTGATGATAAGCGAGGCAACCAGTCTGCGCACATCAGCCATCACCACCAACCACTCACACACACACTACATTTGCCAGGCTTCCTGGTGTCCCCAAACGGTCTCCCATCCAAGTCCTGCCAGGCCCTTCCCTGCTTAGCTTCCGAGGTCTGACGGGATCGGGCATAGCAAAGGCGGTATGGCCACATATTACATGTTTATTCAGCTATTTGTTTATTTGTTTATTTGAGCAGTACACATAGTGCTCAAAAGGAGTGGACTGAAGCAAAAGCTTATGAGTGCCCACCCCCAAGTGCAATAAAATAAATAAAATAATAATAATAAAAATAAAAAAAGAACATTTCAGAACATTTCAAGCAGCTACATTCATACAGACCAACTTACAACTTACAAAAAAAATATATGAACTGTTTATACAATTAATTGAAACAACGCACAACTACAACAACAATCCCGTTTCATGCACGATGTCCAGAACGAAGCAGTCAAAAAAAAAAAAAAAAAATGTGATCCATAATATATTTCTTTCAGATTTTTACCCGTGATAACCGAGAGTTACTTTTATGTTATGAAGGTACATTTATAGATATTATACTCCGAGATCTTGATACTTCCCAGTTGTCATTACCATTCTCAGTATAATTTTAATTTGGGTGTAATTTTCATAATCATTATTATTATATATTTATTTAATTGAGTTATATATGAAGTATGCTGTAGCCTTGCATAGTGTGGTGCATTAAAAAGCCAGAGTGTAGAGCGGGCCATTTGAAGAGAGCAGTAACTCCCCGTCAACAAACCCCCACACGGCTGCCCTAACAGCTGATTTTGTAGAATATGTTCCTACGAGTTGTTACATTACAATACATTTTACATTATGTCAATGTCACTTCAGTTTTGGGTCGTAGCGTGTCATGAAAACCAGAGAATTACATATACTTGACGGTTTGAAGTAATTGAACTTCTTAGAGTTCTTTTTTCTTTTTTACTTTTAGTCGAGTGATAGTTACTTTTTTCCGCTGTGAGTAAATATTTAGGTGCCAAAAGCCTCATTTTGATCAAATATCAAACAGTAGTTCGTCTCATGGTCCTTGTTCTTTACAATTATTTACTCTGTGAGGTTTCTTTGTAAATATCCTCATTTTAATCGTTTGATCAATGAACAATCAGCGCTTTAGCCTGAGTTCAGGAGAGGTTCAGTTGAAACACATGTGAGTTCTTAGACCATCCTGTTTTGGATGTGGACTCTGGAGCAGCTCATACTGGGAGGGGCCTGTTTGATGAAATATGTAATGATGGATATTCTATTAGTCCCATTACCAACCTGGAAAATTCTGATTTATTTAGACTGTCAAGTTTCCGAACTCCTACCAGTTGAGAACCACTGATCTAAATAACGTCCAGAGCCAGGTTCAGTCAGACATATCAGTCCCAAACGTTTGCTCAGAGGGATTTCGGATGGTGGTGTTCCTGTTCTAGAATCCTGTTTCAGTGGAGCTGGAGCTGATACGACTCAGAAGAGACAGGATAATGTCCAAATGTTTCCCTGATCATTATCTGACAGTGATTGGATTCACATTATTCTTATGCTCCTGACCAACATCACGCTCATGTTTCTGAATATTGTCTCCACTTTCTGGGTAAATAATGAGACCTTAGTTCATATGAGCTGAACTTTGGGACAGTTTTTGTCTCACTAGAAATCTGGGCTTAGGGTCCAGTGTCTTATCCTCGTGGACTCTGGCGTCTTCCTCAAAGGAAATGACCATATTTGGGTTACAGAGTGTTATCGGGGGGATTCTGTGCATCTGTATTTGTGAATGACTAAACCTGAATAAACGCTTCTCTGTTGTCTCTGTCCTCAGTCCTCTGTCCTCGCCGGACATTCTCCAGTTTGGGGGCGTGTCTCCTCTGTCCTTCAGGAACCTATCAGGAGCAGGATGGGCGGGGCTCCTGCATCTCATGTCCCGAAGGCTCCTCCTCCGGGATTGGATCGTCCTCTGTCCGTCACTGTGAGTCAAATATAAAGTCAAAAGTGCTCAGTCTGATTATGACTCAATCGCAACTTTAACCGAGCACATTGTCTCCAGTTTTACACAAATCTAAAGCTTCTGGAAATGAGAGTTTCCAGCCTATTGCCCGAGTAACGCCCCATTTGAAAGCTAAGACCTATGAATCTGTTCCTAACTTTCACTCTTTTTTGTTGTGTTGTTGTTGCTTTTCCCGCACGTTTGTGTCGCTCTTTTGCCACTCTTTTATCAGTCCATCCATGTTCTTCTTCTTTATCCGGGGCCGGGTCGCGGGGGCAGCGTCTCAGCAGAGATGCCCAGACTTCACCTCCTCCAGCTGTTCTGGGGGGACCCCGAGGCGACATCAGGCCAGCTCGGAGACATAGTCCCACCAGCGTGTCCTGGGCCTTCCACGAGGCCTCCTCCCAGTGGGACATGCCTGGAGCACCTCCCGAGGGAGGCGACCAGGAGGCATCCGGAACAGATGCCCTAGCCACCTCAGCTGCTCCTTTCGACGTGGAGGAGCAGCGGCTCGAGTCCGAGCTCCTCCCGGGTAACTCCTAACCCGGGTGTGCCCAGCCACCCTGCGAAGGAAACTCATTTCGGCCGCTTGTATTGGCGATCTTGTCCTTTCGGCCATTACCCAGATCTCATGAGGTGAGGGTGGGAACGTAGATCGATCGGTAAATCGAGAGCTTTGCCTCAGACTCCGCCCCCTCTTCACCACAACGGTCCGATACAGCGACCGCATCACTGCTGACGCCGCACCGATCCGTCTATCGATCTCACGCTCCATCCCTCACTGAGAACACGACCCCGAGATACTTGAAGTCCTCCACTTGAGGCAAGGACTCCCCACCGACCTGAAGCAGGGAAGGAGAACCATGGCCTCAGATTTGGAGGTGCTGATCCTCATCCCGGCCGCTTCACACTCGGCTGCAAACCGCCCCAGTGCGTGCCCGACCACCAGACGCTCGCATTCAAGCCCCAACCCCAGGCCTGGCTCCAGGGTGGAGCCCCAACCGGGGCTCACCGGGCGACGTCACGGTCCTTGTTCTTAAACTGTCCATAGAGGTCTTTGAACCGCTCTTTGTCTGACCCGTCACCTAAGACCTGTTTGCCCTGGGAGACCTTACCAGGGGCATAAAGCCCCAGACAACAGAGCTCCAGGATCATTCGGGCACTCAAACAACCCCACCACGTTAAGGTAGCAGTTCACGGGGTTTTTGCTTTTAGATTTAGGTAAAGCGGAAATGGAGAAAATCCACTGAGTTAAGGCGAGGGTTAAGACGTTCCTCGTCTTGGTCGTTTCAAAGACTCTTTAAGGAGCTGAAAATAAGGCTGATCATGTTTGACTTTATACATTATCAGGAGAGTTTTCCTCAACTTTCAATGCAGACGACTTTAGAAACATAATAATATAAGAGTGTTTATATGTTTTTATATATATTTCTCTTAAATACCGTTATTGAGATCCGGGAAGAATAATATCACTTCATTATTATTTACTTTACATCAAAATGCAAGACCAGCAGGTCGGTTTGACACATTTGATCAAGACTTCCAGACGATCACTTTAATTATTTAAAGTATCCAGTGTTCTAAAATACTCCACGAGTATTCTGACTCCGCTGTCATTAAGTAAAGACAGCGGAGTCAGAATAACGGATCTGTGTCTCTCCAGGTCGGTCGCCGTGCCAACGCCGTGGGGGGAGGTGCTCAGAGTCAGGTGACTTCCTGCCCGCTCAGCCTGACTTCCTGTCCGGGACCTGGGAGTGTGTCACTAAAGCGGGGGCGGGGCTTCAGTGGACCAACAGTGAGACGCCACTGACCGACAAGGAGTGCACAGGTGACCAATCAGAGCAAAGCGCAGGTGACCAATCAGAGCAAAGTGCAGGTGACCAATCAGAGCAAAGCACAGGTGACCAATCAGAGCAAAGTGCAGGTGACCAATCAGAGCAAAGCACAGGTGACCAATCAGAGCAAAGTGCAGGTGACCAATCAGAGCAAAGTGCAGGTGACCAATCAGAGCGACCAATATTCCGATCTTTTTCAGTTTTTTCAATTATTCCCCTTTTCTTTAGCCAATTTTTGCCTTTTATTTTTCAATGTTTTCAATGTTTAGATGTGATCTGATCTATGTCCCGCCTCCCAGTAACAGAGGGTTGTGATTCATTTATATCAGAGTTTTCTTGTTGCTTAAATAAAGGGAAAACCTTCTGAGGTGAATGAGGAAATGAAAGCTGTGGTTCTCGTTCCAGCTCTGAGTAACTTCCAGCTCCTGCCTGAGTCCGAGGTTCTGTTCGGATCCAAGGAGTCGAGGATCCTCCGGACGGTGGCGGCAGATCAGACCAGCTGTCTCCGAGGTACGGGCTCTGCTTTAGTCTTGGTTTAGTCCCTGTTTAGTCCCGGCTCAGATTGTCCTGTTTCCACAGAGTGTGCGCTGGACGCCTCCTGTCACCATGTGGCGCTGTTGAGCGGACAGTGTGAGATGTACAACACGAGCCCCGAGAACACAGAGTGCACCGTCGCTCTGCAGGTGACACATAACTCCGCCCACTTTGGTCTAGTGTACTTTATGATCAGGAGGCGTCAGTCTTTACAGAAACAAAATCCTCTGAAAGATGCAAACATCAAGTCACCGTGACGTCTCAATAACAAAACGTGTAGAAAGCTCTGGGAACTGTGACCGAATGTCCCCCTCGTCCCTGACCCTCATTCACTATAGTCCACCCTCGTCCCTGACCCTCATTCACTATAGTCCACCCTCGTCCCTGACCCTCATTCACTATAGTCCACCCTCGTCCCTGACCCTCATTCACTATAGTCCACCCTCGTCCCTGACCCTCATTCACTATAGTCCACCCTCGTCCCTGACCCTCATTCACTATAGTCCACCCTCGTCCCTGACCCTCATTCATTATAGTCCACCCTCGTCCCTGACACTCATTCACTATAGTCAACTATATTCACCTTATCACTGCCGCCGTGTTCAGGCTCCACACACATACACACACACACACACACACACACACACACACACACACACACATACGTGTTTTTATGGTTTATGTTGACCTTTTGGAAAAACCAACCCTGGTGTGGTTTAAGAGGACTATGGTTTCCCAAGGTCCTAGAGAGATAAGCTCTGGATAGACTAACTGTAAAAAATCTGAAAAAAATTTAGGTCTATTTAACATCCTTGTATCAGCTACGGTTGTCTATACACAGCCACCGACCAGAAGGTGGTTCATGAGGACCAAAGATGAATTATGAGGACTTTAAACATAACTGAACCACAATTCCCCTATGAGAGACCAACAGGCCCGTTTGGAACCATGAGGCCGTCCTTCCGTGGACCCACCACCTGCAGGAGGAGCCATAGGGGACTGGTGCTATGTGATTTGGGCAGCTCCAACGGCTGCCTCCACGACCCGGCAACGGACAAGTGGGAGAAAATGGATGGATGGATGAACCACAATTAGAGGCTGGAAAAGTTTTAATGTTCTTCATACATACACTCCATGCTTATCCATCTTTTACCTTTAGTTGTCTTTTACGTGCTAGTCCACGATTTCTCACAAAGTCTCTTATATTCTGCAGTGTTCTCTGACTTAAGGCCATTTCTGCTTGCTTACACTGAGTTACTTCATTTTTTGTGGCCAGTTTTCCTCTCTTGATGTGTTTTTTAAAATGCCGCATTACAGCTGCTTCTTCAGTCTTTGACCATGCTCTTTTTGTCACTCTGCGTTTTGGTCCAGGTTGCTTTGCAGGCCTCTGTGCTGCCTCTGAAAAGGAAAATTAGGAATTAATTTAAACAAAACAATGTGAATAAGTCAGAGCAAGACTACTACAGGAGTAAACAGAAGAACTTGCCTTCAAAATCAGAGGTATCTCCATCAGCTATGTCGATCGGGTCATCATCTATAACCACAGTTGCCGCTTGTTTCTCAGCAGAGTCCCCCGAGTCACTGTGACTCTCCTCTTCGGCCTCATCTGCACTGATGGGAATTTCATCTAAAAACAAAAGGGGGATTCAATTCAATCAGCCCGCTCCTAAAGCCACCAGGCCTGGGAAAACTCACCAAGGCTGGGGCTAAGATCCCCAGCCGGCTCCTAAAGCTACCAGCCCCGCACCGACATCCACCACAATGACCCACCCTCTCCTCCACTAACACTACCCGGCTCAGGGCACTCCTACCCCGGCCCTACATGCACACCCTCGCCCCCCTGACTCCTCTGGACCTCCTCTGACCAGCCTCTGACCAGCCTGCTCCTAAAGCTACCAGCCCCGCACCAACATCCACCACAATGACCCACCCTCTCCTCCACTAACACTACCCGGCTCAGGGCACTCCTACCCCGGCCCTACATGCACACCCTCGCCCCCCTGACTCCTCTGGACCTCCTCTGACCAGCCTCTGACCAGCCTGCTCCTAAAGCTACCAGCCCCGCACCAACATCCACCACAATGACCCACCCTCTACTCCACTTACACTACCCGGCTCAGGGCACTCCTACCCCGGCCCTACATGCACACCCTCGCCCCCCTGACTCCTCTGGACCTCCTCTGGACCTCCTCTGACCAGCCTGCTCCTAAAGCTACCAGCCCCGCACCAACATCCACCACAATGACCCACCCTCTCCTCCACTAACACTACCCGGCTCAGGGCACTCCTACCCCGGCCTACATGCACACCCAGATAAGAGATACATTTAACAAACCTTCAAGTTCAATCTCCTCCAGCGTCTTTCCTTTTAGCGAGGAAATGGATCCCTTCTCCATTAAAAGCAATACTTTGGATATCTTTGCAAGTTGTGTTGTTGGAACAGGCAGTCTGTAGAATTCCCTGTGTACGCGGATATCATGTCCAAGGAAGTCTGCCACCTGATCCAGCTCATTCTCCTGGAGGTTTAAGACTTGAGATAGCGTGGCCACATGTTTCCTGAGACCGGTCGACCGGAGGTGCTCGGGGTACTTTGTGTCGCACTGTGTGGAGAAACGTCTCAGGCAGTCACTTCCTCTATAATGGGTTGGTGCTTTGGGTCGTGCAAATAAGAATGGGTTTGAGGGAGACACACCACATTCTTTCCTCTTATTTGTGAGTAGTGTAAGACCATTGACAACAGGTCGGGGGAGAAGAACTGCAACTTTTCTCCCTCTTTTACCCATAATTTCCACGCGACTTAGATACCGGCAGAGCTTCTTTTCTGTGTCCGATAAACCAAGGCTTACATCCGCATGAAGTTGTTGATTATCCCTCTCCAGAAAATGTTTCAGAGGCATTTTGGAAACCTCTCCAGCTCGCCGACGGTTGAACACAATGATTTGTGTGAGCAACACCATGGCAAGACGGGCATAAGTTTGAGCATCATCTGTTTCTTGCAGTTTGCTTGTGGCCTCTTCTGCTGCCTTTTCCAAAAACTTGTGAAGTTTCACAACATCTTCAGTGAATGGTAAGGTTAACGGTTTATTAAACTTGGCATCACTCAGTGTGTTAAGGGCATTGTGAGATACATATTCTTTCCACTTGGTACTGAGCAACTTCTTAAATGTTTCAGTATACTTCACCAGCTTCTCATCTTCTGCCATCAAGCTCCGGCAGTGGATGATGTCGCAGATCTTATTCAGTGTGTGGCCGAGTTTAAGAGCAAGGCTCGGGGTTTTGTACGAAAGATTGTCATCATTAAAACCTGCTACCTTTTTGACCGCTTGTACCACTTTCTCAAAGTTTGCAGGCCTAACAGCATCTTCCAGGGTCGGCACAGAGAAATCTGTCCGCAAGCACAGCAGCAGACGTCCCACTTCTCTCAGTTTTTGTCTTATGTATTCATACTTTGTTGTATCTTGTCCATGAATGTTGTAAAGTGACTGGGCAAACTGGAGAATACAGAAGTCATTTCGCACAACTGATCCAACTTCATCCACGTTCATAACACTGAGAAGCTTCCAAACCCCACCCGAGATTTGCGCACATAAGGCGGCATCCTGAGCTGATGCAGAGCCGAGGATCCTTCTCCTTCCAGACGTCTCTTCTTGGTTTGCATCTTCGGGTTTGTGAGGGCACCTGCGAGTATGCCTCCATAGTTCTTTGCGGAGAAACATGCCTTGACAATACATGCAGTGAATAAACTTTCCATCCAAAGCTTTTTTTTTGCATCGTCGCTTCACTTTCAATTGCCCTTTCCCACTTTGTAATACTGCTTGATTATGTAAAAAGTTCCCTTTATTCCTAATTTTTTCAATCCGTTTGTTGCGCTCCTTGACATCAGTAAGGGAAAAGACTTGTACAATCTCTGCATTGGTCTTGTGTGTTTTAAGATGTCTCGATATTTTCTTCTGGGGCTTACCGCAGACAAAGCAGTAATTTATGGAACTTGTCCGCTGTGGGTCTCCTCTTTGTGGACCATTCTCTGAATGCAACTCTGAGGTGTATGAAGAACTACCTTGCTGGCTGGTTCCCGGTGCACTAGAAGCAGGAGCAAGACTTGTATCCGAGTTTTGTGTCAGCCATATATTTGGATGGGGGAGCTCATCTAAATCTTCATCACCCACATAGTCTGGGTCTGAGTCTGGGTTGTTTTTTTCTTGTGCCATCTCCTGCCTTTGGTCCTTCCCAGTGTCACTCTGAAAGATAAACAGACAATACTTGAACCTAAAGAACCACCCAGGCTGGGGCTAAGTTCCACAGCCAGCTCCTAAACCCAATACCCCGGTCCCCAACTCATCAGGGCCGGGGGAAACTCACCAAGGCTGGGGCTAAGTTCCACAGCCTGCTCCTACAGCTACCAGCCCCGCACCAACATCCACCACAATGACCCACCCTCTCCTCCACTAACACTACCCGGCTCAGGGCACTCCTACCCCGGCCTACACGCACACCCTCGCCCCCCTGACTCCTCTGGACCTCCTCTGACCAGCCTGCTCCTAAAGCTACCAGCCCCGCACCAACATCCACCACAATGACCCACCCTCTCCTCCACTTACACTACCCGGCTCAGGGCACTCCAACCCCGGCCTACACGCACACCCTCGCCCCCCTGACTCCTCTGGACCTCCTCTGACCAGCCTGCTCCTAAAGCTACCAGCCCCGCACCAACATCCACCACAATGACCCACCCTCTCCTCCACTAACACTACCCGGCTCAGGGCACTCCTACCCCGGCCCTACATGCACACCCTCGCCCCCCTGACTCCTCTGGACCTCCTCTGACCAGCCTGCTCCTAAAGCTACCAGCCCCGCACCAACATCCACCACAATGACCCACCCTCTCATCCACTAACACTACCCGGCTCAGGGCACTCCTACCCCGGCCTACATGCACACCCTCGCCCCCCTGACTCCTCTGGACCTCCTCTGACCAGCCTGCTCCTAAAGCTACCAGCCCCGCACCAACATCCACCACAATGACCCACCCTCTCCTCCACTAACACTACCCGGCTCAGGGCACTCCAACCCCGGCCTACATGCACACCCTCGCCCCCCTGACTCCTCTGGACCTCCTCTGACCAGCCTGCTCCTAAAGCTACCAGCCCCGCACCAACATCCACCACAATGACCCACCCTCTCCTCCACTAACACTACCCGGCTCAGGGCACTCCTACCACAGCCTACATGCACACCTTCGCCCCCCTGACTCCTCTGGACCTCCTCTGACCAGCCTGCTCCTAAAGCTACCAGCCCCGCACCAACATCCACCACAATCACCCACCCTCTCCTCCACTAACACTACCCGGCTCAGGGCACTCCTACCCCGGCCTACATGCACACCCTCGCCCCCCTGACTCCTCTGGACCTCCGGGGACACACAGCCCACATCTCGGACCCAGGTACCCACTCTTAAGCACCCCTCCTCGGACTACACCCCCCAACTCATCCAGGCCGGGGAAAACTCACCAAGGCTGGGGCTAAGTTCCACAGCCAGCTCCAAAACCCAATAGCCCGGTCCCCAAATCATCCAGCCCGGGGATAAATCCTCCAGGCCGGGGCTAAGTTCCATTCAGAAAATACTTGATAACGTATATTTAACAAGGACTAGATACTTACCAATATATTTTCTTGTCTTCTTTGGAGTGAACTTTCTCTTGGTCCTTCTTCTTCGCATTACCATTAGATGTCTTCCGAAATCACTCAACATGCCCGGACACATATCCCGCACGTGTCCCCATAAAGAACCAATCACAATGGAGCCTTCAATACCGCCAGAGTAGGGTAGGGGGAGCACATCATACACTCCATACACAAGAAGTCAGGTTGGGGTATTATATGGACGTCAAATAAACTTTGAATTTATGGTCTTTAAAAGCTAAGAATTTAAAAAAACTTGATATGTGCATGATATATTATCATTGAGCATTAAAAGGACTTCAGAAAAACAATGAAATTATGCTCTTTATATGCTAAAAATGAAAATACAAAATCTTGGTTTATGAGGACCGTAGCATAGTCCTGCTAATCCCCTTAGGTTCTCGTAGTGCTGGTGAGTAGTCAGGTCAATTGGCTCCATAAACCATATATACAGACACACACACACACACACACACACACACACACACACACACACACACACACACACAAACAAACACAAACACACACACACACACACACACTGCAGTGCTGACTTGTTGGTGCAAATGAACATTTGCACAAATAGATCTACCGCCTCTCCTGGAGCCTTAACGAGGTGGGGGGGTTTTATTCTGGGAGCTCTTTGTGTTCCTGGCAGGGTCTCCCATGGAAAACAGGTCCTAGTTAGCCACCCTTCTGCAGACCCACCACCTGCAGGAGGCGCTATAGGGGGCTGCCCCTACGACCCAGCAATGAATAAGAGGAAGAAGATGAATGATGGAAATGTGCAGTTGTGCTGCCACTTGTAAAAGGTGGAGATGCAATTACAATAATTATTGGCCAATTTCAAAAATGTTTGTTTTGGTAAAAATGATTGAATCCTTGGTTAATGATCAAGTGAAACTGTGCTTTACTTCTACCTGTACTTTTACTTCTACCTGTACTTTTACTTCTACCTGTACTTTTACTTCTACCTGTACTTTTACTTCTACCTGTACTTCATCAGAGCTTCATAAAAAGCCCAGTACAACTACGGCTACTATGAAGGTTGTAGACGATATAACTGAAGCTCTTGATAATAAATAAACCAGCGCAGCCTTTTTATTGACTTTACAACAGCGTTCGATACTGTTGACCACATTGTCTTGGCTCAAAGACTGTGTGGTCTAATAGAACCCAGAACATCATCAACTCAGGTCAATCAATCAATCAATCAAGTTAGAGCTTCATCAACTCAGGTCAGAGCTTCATCAACTCAGGTCAGAGCTTCATCAACTCAGGTCAGAGCTTCATCAACTCAGGTCAGAGCTTCATCATCAATGCTGTTGACCACATTGCCTTGGCTCAAAGACTGTGTGGTCTAATAGAACCCAGAGTGCACCATTGGAGGGTTCTGCTTCTGACGTTCTGCAGACCAGAAGAAATATCCTAAATGCTGAATTTCCCTTTGATGCCGATTTGAGTGCAGGATCAAACTAATGTGTTCCTCCTTTTTGAAATATAAAAATCAGTTTGTCTGAGTCAATCTACATTTTATTTTTTGAGTGCCATACTTTTTTCTCAGTCTCAGACACAGCCTTTTCTCTTTAGCGCTGTATGATCTAACGTTTACCTGTGTCGTCTCAGACCAAAGGGTTTCTGGGTAATCCGGAGGCGGAGCATTTAACCGGGCTGCGCTGCTCCCTGAAGGTGAGGGGCGGAGCGTCAGGCCGACAGGTGTTCAAGAAGACGGGTAAGGTTTAGTTTGTTTCTTGGTTTTGTCTCCTTGTGCTCCTAACGCCCCCTGCTGGTGTGTGTCCGCTCTTGCAGGAGACCTGTACCAGTCCGTGAGCCTCAAGAGGGTGGAGTCAGGCGTGTACCACACCCAGGTGTTCTCGGCCAATCAGAGCGCTCCGTCCGATGTGCAGCGCTTCTGTCTGAACACGTGCAGAAGAGACCCATGCTGTGAAGGCTTCGTGCTCAACCAGAACATCATCAACTCAGGTCAGAACTTCATCAACTCAGGTCAGAACAAACTCAGGTCAGAACTTCATCAACTCAGGTCAGAACAAACTCAGGTCAGAACTTCATCAACTCAGGTCAGAACAAACTCAGGTCAGAACTTCATCAACTCAGGTCAGAGCTTCATAAACTCAGGTCAGAACTTCATCAACTCAGGTCAGAGCTTCATCAACTCAGGTCAGAGCTTCATCAACTCAGGTCAGAACAAACTCAGGTCAGAGCTTCATAAACTCAGGTCAGAACTTCATCAACTCAGGTCAGAACAAACTCAGGTCAGAACTTCATCAACTCAGGTCAGAGCTTCATCAACTCAGGTCAGAACAAACTCAGGTCAGAACAAACTCAGGTCAGAACTTCATCAACTCATCAACTCAGGTCAGAACTTCATCAACTCAGGTCAGAGCTTCATCAACTCAGGTCAGAACTTCATCAACTCAGGTCAGAACAAACTCAGGTCAGAACTTCATCAACTCAGGTCAGAGCTTCATCAACTCAGGTCAGAGCTTCATCAACTCAGGTCAGAACAAACTCAGGTCAGAACAAACTCAGGTCAGAACTTCATCAACTCAGGTCAGAACAAACTCAGGTCAGAACTTCATCCACTCAGGTCAGAACAAACTCAGGTCAGACTAGGGCTGGGTACCGTTAGCCTTTCGGCCGCGCTAATGTCACCCATGCCATCTGAGGCAATGTCTGACTTTGTTGTGTGTCATTTTCTATCCGTAAATGATAGAAACCATAAGATTCTGAAGATCATCAGTCAACAGGCCGCCATCTTGAAATGCATTAAAAAAACTACAGAATGACATCATGAAAAACATTGTCCAATGGTTGCATCTCCTTTTGGCACATGGTTCTCCTGTGAGCGCGGTGTAAGGTAAGGTCTCATCTCTATCGCCAAAGCAAACAAGATCTTTGTGGATTTTACGAACAGGAACTTTACATGGATAACGCACATCTGAAGATGGTTTCGAAGTTTTTTTGACTGTAATAATATGTCGTAGGCCCGGAAAGGATCACACACAACAGTGTAAATCTGCGCTGGTTCTGACCTGGTGTTTGACCCATAGGTTCCCTGATGTGTGGTTCTGGTTCTGACCCGGTGTTTGACCCATAGGTTCCCTGATGTGTGGTTCTGGTTCTGACCCGGTGTTTGACCCATAGGTTCCCTGATGTGTGGTTCTGGTTCTGACCCGGTGCTTGACCCATAGGTTCCCTGATGTGTGGTTCTGGTTCTGACCCGGTGTTTGACCCATAGGTTCCCTGATGTGTGGGTTCCTGTGGGCGCCGGCGGTACTGATGTGCGCGGAGCAGGACTGGGACGTGATTGGTCAAGGAACTGCCAGTCGAGAGTGCGGGGCGGGGTTTACCTACAACAAGCAACAAGGCAACTTGCTGTTCGACCTTGGAGGACAGACGTTGACCTTCAGTAAGACACACCCACCCCACAGTCCTCAAATCGCCTGCACTACACACCAGCCTTCATTAGAGTTTATGTAACACTGTGATTGACAGGAGCCTCGGACGTCGCCGATAAGAAGAAAGGATACTCCGCCTCTTTGGTGACCTCCAGCTCCGTGCTTCTGGACTCAGGTGAGTCTCGCGTAAACCCACGTAAACCCGGGAGGGTGCAGATATTTAATAAAACTTAAAGAGCTCTTTTCACTCACTAGGAAGTTGATGACTAACTGGTTAAAATACTTTAATCTTTTATGTGTGGATGACAGCCACATCGCAGCTTTATTTTAAAATGTTTGGACCCTCACCTTTACTCAATTATTACATTGTTTGTTATAGCCCAATATCACACAGGAGAAAGACTTGGCTCCAGAAAAGAGCCATGAATCACATGACTACGCTGTAGTGTAAGAAGCCATATTAGGGCATGTTTATCTGGAGACCCAAGGTCATACTTTTTATTTTTGAAAAACAGTTCCTTCCTAAACTCTGTCTTTGGTGTTTGTTCAGAGCCAAAGCCGGACTCAATGGGATCCTGCCCGAGACCAGACCCCGGTCCAGATGTAGACCCTTTAGTCCTGAAGTCCTTCGAGCCTCTGCGGGCGGAGCAGGTGGAGCTGGTCCCTCAAAAACAGCCCAGTCTGACCTTCTGGTTCAACAAAAAACAGTACGACTCCCAGCGGGCCCTGCTCTCCTGCCTGCAGCGTGAGGACACAAACACAACCGCTTATCCTTCGATTGGTTTTGTCTCTGACTCGTTGTCTCTCACTCAGGTTGTAAGTTCGAGTCCCAGTGCTCGATGGCCGACCTGTTGGATCTGAACGACAGGTTCTTCTCCTGCGAGCTGTTCCCGGACACGCAAGTGTGCGGCAACTACGAAAACCCGCTGAGACGAGACTGTCGACGCCTGATACACCGTGCGCCGAACAACACTTTTACCAAGACAGGTACGAAAAGAAACACCTTCACCAAGACAGGTACGAGAACAACACATATACCAAGACAGGGAAGAGAACAACACCTTCACCAAGACAGGTACGAAAACAACACCTTCACCAAGACAGGTACGAAAACAACACATTCACCAAGACAGGTACGAAAACAACACCTTCACCAAGACAGGTACGAAAAGAAACACCTTCACGAAGACAGGTACGAAAAGAAACGCCTTCAACAAGACAGGTACGAAAACAACACCTTCACCAAGACAGGTACGAAAAGAAACACCTTCAACAAGACAGGTACGAAAACAACACCTTCACCAAGACAGGTACGAGAACAACACCTTCACCAAGACAGGGACGAGAACAACACCTTCACCAAGACAGGTACGAGAACAACACCTTCACCAAGACAGGTACGAAAAGAAACACCTTCAACAAGACAGGTGCGAGAACAACACCTTCACCAAGACAGGTACGAAAAGAAACACCTTCACCAAGACAGGTACGAAAAGAAACACCTTCACCAAGACAGGTACGAAAAGAAACACCTTCACCAAGACAGGTACGAAAAGAAACACCTTCAACAAGACAGGTGCGAGAACAACACCTTCACCAAGACAGGTACGAAAAGAAACACCTTCAACAAGACAGGTGCGAGAACAACACCTTCAACAAGACAGGGACGAGAACAACACCTTCACCAAGACAGGGACGAGAACAACACCTTCACCAAGACAGGTACGAAGACAATACCTTCACCAAGACAGGGACGAGAACAACACCTTCACCAAGACAGGTACGAAAAGAAACACCTTCACGAAGACAGGGACGAAAACAACACCTTCACCAAGACAGGTACGAAAAGAAACACCTTCACGAAGACAGGGACGAAAACAACACCTTCACCAAGACAGGTACGAGAACAACACCTTCACCAAGACAGGTACGAGAACAACGCCTTCACCAAGACAGGTACGAAAACAACACTTTCACCAAGACAGGGACGAGAACAACACCTTCACCGAGACAGGTACGAGAACAACGCCTTCACCAAGACAGGTACGAAAACAACACCTTCACCAAGACAGGTACGAGAACAACACCTTCAACAAGACAGGTACGAAAACAACACCTTCAACAAGACAGGTACGAGAACAACACTTTCACCAAGACAGGTACGAGAACAACGCCTTCACCAAGACAGGTACGAAAAGAAACACCTTCACCAAGACAGGTACGAAAAGAAACACCTTCAACAAGACAGGTACGAGAACAACACCTTCACCAAGACAGGGACGAGAACAACACCTTCACCAAGACAGGTACGAAGACAACACCTTCACCAAGACAGGGACGAGAACAACACCTTCACCAAGACATGTACGAGAACAACACCTTCACCAAGACAGGTACGAGAACAACACCTTCACCAAGACAGGTACGAGAACAACACCTTCACCAAGACAGGTACGAGAACAACACCTTCACCAAGACAGGTACGAGAACAACACCTTCACCAAGACAGGTACGAGAACAACACCTTCACCAAGACAGGGACGAAAACAACACCTTCACCAAGACAGGGACGAAAACAACACCTTCACCAAGACAGGTACGAAAAGAAACACCTTCACCAAGACAGGGACGAAAACTTCACTGACAGAGAATTTTCTGTCCCAGCTCTGAGTCAGAGTTTATAATGAATAGTTTTTTATTCAGATAAAAAGATCCCGCTGGGATGATCTCTGAGGGGACCCTGTTGTACATGTTTTATAATGTATGTTACAGTGGATCTGTCTGGACCCGTGAAGAGCTTCTACACTAGAGTCCCCTTCAAGAAGATGGTCAAGTACTCTGTCCGGATGAGGATCAGCGTCCCAGAGAAGACCGCCGTGTCCCAGGGGTAAGTCTGGAATGATCTAAATTTGAGATCAGTGGTGCCCAACCTTTTTTGACCTATTCGCCAACAATACCGAGATCTGTTCGCCAACCTACCGAGATCTGTTCGCCAACCTACCGAGATCTGTTCGCCAACCTACCGAGATCTGTTCGCCAACCTACCGAGATCTGTTCGCCAACCTACCGAGATCTGTTCACCAATGAATATAGTTTGTTTCCTGTGATAATAATGATAGTGTTATTTCATTGGTCTCAGGTTCCGCTCCTGCGCACGCCGCTGTGATGCAGACCCCTGCTGCAGAGGCTTCGGCCTGGTCCGGGACCTGAAGTCGGGCCTGATGTGTCTGCCCCTCATCAGCCTTGGGGTCATGACCTGCCCTGAGGAGGTCACGGCCTGGTCTTCTCAGGACTGTGGTGACTCAGAGCTGAACTCAGCGCCGCGACCTCTGGGCTGGTACATGAAACCCGTGAACCAATGGAGCTCCAACCCCGCCCTCTGCCCCGCCTTGAAGCTGGACCAGAGAAACGCCCGTGAGGGATGGAGCCAACTCTCAGGCCCCGCCCACCAGCTGATCGACTCCGCCCTCCGCACCTACGACATCATTCACCTGAGCCGCGACATCATCACCGAGCGCCGGGTGGCCGTGGACTGGTGTCTGCGTGGTGAGAGACTTTATTTAGTCAGAAACATTTAAAAACAACATTTACAAATGCCTGCCAGGAAACCACCCCAAAACCTCAAACATTCAAACCAGACAGTCCAGAACAAGACACAGAAGAATAATGTGTGAAAGATTTTCACATTTAATCTCAAATGTCTAATAATATCAGGAAAACTGGAGAAATTGTGGCAAAAAATAAAAGTTATATGCTATGATAAAAATATAAATGGGGCCAAAAACTAAAAATGGGGTGAAACCCGGCACATATTAGAAATGAAAAATAAAGGAGTTTTTAACCCTTGTGGTGCCACTGGAGCCACAGCCCATCCAAATGGCTCAAAAGCCACTGAAGGATTTTTGTAAAATGAAGCAGACAAATGTGTGGTAATTTTCAGGCTCTTTTTTGAAGTGTACATTTTTTTTAAATTAGGGTCTTTAAAGGGTGCAAAATTGAAGGATCACACGAGGGTTTAAAATAATTAGGAAAATTGGGCAAACATTCATGTGGAAATGTGGAAAAAATGAGAAAATATTTGGAAAAAAATAATTTATTTGAGTGGAACCAGGCCTCAGGATTCACTCTCATAATATTTGCATTTCAACCTAAACTGAGCAAAGAAGTTTCAATGAAATGGCCTGGTCTTAATAAAAAGAAAAGTTTGTTCAAATATTATTTATTTGAACAAATATTTTTTTGTTATACCTGTTGTCTTTAAAAAAAACTAAACAAAAAAAACGTTTAGACCATTTTTGAAAACAAGAAGACGCATCTCTTTTTGAACAACAAGGCCGAGTAAGTGTAGATGTTTACGGAACATTATTTACATATTTCCGATGTTTACTTAAATATCTTCAGCCTGTCAGGAGTTCGTCTCCTGTTTCGCGGTCTCGGTCTCAGACGTAGAAGCCGGACTGCGCTGTCTGCTGTATCCGGATACATCTGTGTGTGACCCTGCCTCCTCCTGTCAGCTGACCATCCGAGAGCCCGCCCCCGAGGTGTACATCCGCACAGGTGAGGCCCCGCTTACAGGCGAGGAGGCCTCCAGTCCTGAGGCTGGGACTCATTTAAACTGACACTGTCACGTTAATAAAGATGTGTCTCCCCCAGGGCGGAGCCTCCAGTCCCTCTCCATCCTCATTCCGGACGCTGGGACTCTTCGTGGGCGGAGCGTCGCCGTGGCGATGGGCTCTGAGGTCAGCGCGGCGGTGGTTCAATTCCTGGGCGTGCCCTTTGCCCAGGCACCTCTCGGACCGCTGCGATTCCTGCCCGCCCAGGGGCCCAATTGGATGGGAGACCGAGATGCCACGGAGTCCCGCCCCCTCTGCGCCGAGCCTGGTCACATGACCCTGAGCGAAGACTGTCTCTACCTCAACGTCTTCACGCCACGAGACCAGAGGAAACCGAGGCAACTGCTGCCCGTGCTGGTGTTCTTCCTCAGCGCCGCCACAGGTCAGAACCAGTACTGCACTGTTTAAAGCAGGCGTGAGTAAAAAAAGCCCAAACTCTCCTTCCGATGTTTATTCTCTGACATTTATCCAGGAAGTGACTCATGTCCGTGTGGCTCCCTGGTCTTTCCCACGCTTATTCATTCACAAATACTGACAGGTTTGGTATCCACGTGTAGCACAAAAGGCTGTGACCGACATGACGCTGTAATCCAAATATGGTCATTTCCTTTGTGGGAGACAGAGCGGCTGAAGGCGGGACACACAGGTCACATGTGCAAACAAAGAGACTCTCATGTTAAAGTTTAAACTCTAAACTTGTTTCCTTCTTTACCTGCAGCGTCTCGCCTCAGTGTCAGTATTTAGGATCATTCTGCTGTTTCTGTGCAAATGTCTCTCATGCTCAGGGTATGATGATGATGTCCCTCATGTTAAAGGCTTCTTGGACGCGTCGCTCCTCGCCGCAGAGCAGCGCCTTGTCGTCGTCACTGCACCGTATCGAAGCTCCGCCCTCGGGTTCGGATTGGCCGACGTTGGGTTGTCAGACCAGGAGGCGGTGCTTCGGTGGGTCTCCGCCCACATTCACCTGATGGGCGGGGCTAAGGACCAGGTGACTGTGGGGGCGGAGCGTCAGGGCGCCGACATGCTCAGTGCTCACCTCAGCGCCGCAGGAAAACCTCTGTTTAAACGAGTTATACTCATGGTGAGTATTAGTACAAATACTACTACTACGACTACTACTAGCACTGCTGCTAAAGCTCTGACATTAATTGTTCCAAACACAATGAAAGCTTATTCCCAATATAAAGATTGTTACAATTATTGTTACTTTACAAGAATATTAAGATAACGTTTGTTTTTCCTGTTTGTCTGACGTTTGTTGAGGTGGAAGTGTCTCTGGCTGAGTCCGAATGTCCGCACTATTCCCTATAGTCACTATATAGTGACTATATAGTGACTATATAGTGACTATATAGTCACTATATAGTCACTATATAGTCACTATATAGTGACTATATAGTCACTATATAGTCACTATATAGTCACTATAGTGACGCTCTCCTGGGGGTGCCTGGATGGAGGTAGGACATCTCTCCTACACCTACTCCGGGCCCCCTGAGTTGGCGCTCTGTGGCCGATGGGCTGCTCCTGGTGCAGACGCTCCTTGGATGATGTTTCCTCTTTCGGTCCATCTGTACCCAGCCTTATACTCAACTCTATGTCCATTTTTATTTAAGACTTTTAACTGCTGGGCTGTCTGTACGTATATGTGTCTGTGTGTCTGTGTGTGCGGGTGGTGGGTGGTGGGGTTGTAGTTATTTATGTATATTTACTGGTGGGGAAGATTTTTATTATTTTTAATGATTTCTAAGCACTGTAAAGCACTTTGTGTTACATTTTGTATGAAAAGCGCTCTATAAATAAAGTTTGATTTGATTTGATTTGATATATAGTGACTATATAGTCACTATATAGTCACTATATAGTCACTATAGTGACTATATAGTGACTATATAAATTCAGGAAAAAAAAAGAGGAAAAAAAATCTGCACGCCGCAGCGCGCCTGACGTCACGCAGCTCGGAGAAAGTAGTGGCTTCTGTCCGAATTGCCAACAGAATCAGTGACTATATAGTGCAGCCTATGTAGGGAATGAGGGGTTAGGGACTAGGGTGGACATTCGGACACAGCCTCTGTGTTGTGTTCAGGGCTCGGTGTTTTAATCTTCTCTGTGTTGTGTTCAGGGCTCAGTGTTTTAATCTTCTCTGTGTTGTGTTCAGGGCTCAGTGTTTTAATCTTCTCTGTGTTGTGTTCAGGGCTCAGTGTTTTAATCTTCTCTGTGTTGTGTTCAGGGCTCGGTGTTTTAACCCTCTCTGTGTTGTGTTCAGGGCTCAGTGTTTTAATCTTCTCTGTGTTGTGTTCAGGGCTCAGTGTTTTAATCTTCTCTGTGTTGTGTTCAGGGCTCAGTGTTTTAATCTTCTCTGTGTTGTGTTCAGGGCTCAGTGTTTTAATCTTCTCTGTGTTGTGTTCAGGGCTCAGTGTTTTAATCTTCTCTGTGTTGTGTTCAGGGCTCGGTGTTTTAACCCTCTCTGTGTTGTGTTCAGGGCTCAGTGTTTTAATCTTCTCTGTGTTGTGTTCAGGGCTCAGTGTTTTAATCTTCTCTGTGTTGTGTTCAGGGCTCGGTGTTTTAACCCTCTCTGTGTTGTGTTCAGGGCTCAGTGTTTTAATCTTCTCTGTGTTGTGTTCAGGGCTCGGTGTTTTAACCCTCTCTGTGTTGTGTTCAGGGCTCAGTGTTTTAATCTTCTCTGTGTTGTGTTCAGGGCTCAGTGTTTTAATCTTCTCTGTGTTGTGTTCAGGGCTCAGTGTTTTAATCTTCTCTGTGTTGTGTTCAGGGCGGCTCCGTGTTTTCTCCGCTCCTGTCGCGTTCAGAGTCCGAGCGGCGCCGTCTGACCTCAGAGTTGGGGCGGGAACTGGGCTGTGACATCAGCGATGTCGTCATGGCGACACGCTGCCTCCAGGACACGGATCTGCAGACTCTGAACGCTGCTCAGACCAGGATCCTGGCTCAGACCGGGCCCCTGACGGGCTGGGGACCGGCCCTGGGGCCTCAGCAAGGGGCCCTGCACCGAGTGGACCTCCTGCTGGGCACCGCGGAGAGCGACGGCCTCATCAGCCGTGCACGCCACATCAAGGTCTGACCTCAAAAGTATAAAGTACTGATACTATCAAGGTCTGACCTCATTACTGCAGTAAAAGTACTGATACTACAGTAAAACCTCGTTTTTATCCTGTAGGACTTTGAGGAGCTGGTTCTGACTCTTCTCCTGTAGGACTTTGAGGAGCTGGTTCTGACTCGTTCTTCTCCTGTAGGACTTTGAGGAGCTGTCGGGGAGAACGGACTCCAAGACGGTCTTCTACCAGGGTCTGGTCCAGTCTCTGGCTCAGGATCTGGATCGTAACCGGACTAAAGACCAGGACCTTCTGAAGGAGGTGGTGTCCTGGTTCTACTCCCTGAACCACAGCCCCGCCCCCTCATCCTACAACCTGTTCTCCAGAGCACTGGACAACGCCACCAGGTGAGTCTGAAACCACAACGCCGGGTCTGGGCCGGGTCTGGGCCGGATCTAAGCCGGGTCTGGGCCGGGTCTGGGCCGGATCTAAGCCGGGTCTGGGCCGGGTCTGGTTCTGACTGTCTGTGGTTCTGTTTCAGGGACCTGTTCGTGTTGTGTCCGTCTCTGAAAATGGCCGAACTCTGGGCTCAGAGCAACGCCAACGTTTACCTGTACCATCTGCCGGCCACGCCCACCAGGTGAGTCACCTTCCCCCTCTCTCAGGCCACACCCTCCAGGTGAGTCACATGAACCCCCCTCTCAGGCCACACCCTCCAGGTGAGTCACATGACCCCCCTCTCAGGCCACACCCTCCAGGTGAGTCACATGACCCCCCTCTCAGGCCACACCCACCAGGTGAGTCACCTTCCCCCTCTCTCAGGCCACACCCTCGAGTTGATCGAGGCTTTGGTAAAATACACGATCAACTGGTCAAAGAGCGAGTTTGTGCCTCTTTACGTATTCATCAGGTTTTTTACAAAGTGTTCCATTCAAAATATTTCACATACCTTGGGTTGACTATACCAAAGGATCCAAAACTAATATTCAAGTTAAATTTTGCAGAATTTTTTTCAAAATTAAAACAAAATATTGAACGTTGGAAAATTCTTCCCCCATCAACGGTTGGACGCATAAACTCAATTACAAAGATCTCCCAAACCAAATGTTTGTACTTGTCATTTATCTCTCCGCTGCCTTTTTAAAGACTTGGATTTGATTATCCTGTCCTGTATTTGGAATTGAAGTTGAAGTCTAGGTCAGAGGGGGGGGTTGGACCTGCCTGTTAGGTCAGAGGGGGGGGGGGGGGGTTGGACCTGCCTGTTAGGTCAGAGGGGGGGGGGGTTGGACCTGCCTGTTAGGTCAGAGGGGGGGTTGGACCTGCCTGTTAGGTCAGAGGGGGGGTTGGACCTGCCTGTATTGAAACACTATTACTGGGCTGCCACTGTGAGGGCATTGATGTTCTGGCAGCAGGGATCCCTGGATCATCAGACACCCCGTCATGGCTTAGCATGGAGGCCAACTCTGTAAATAATTCTTCGTTGCCAGCTAAGTTACTTTCCAAGTTTGAAAAGCCAGGGTCCTATAAGAACGTATGCTTTGTGGTAAAACAGTCAGTAAGAATTTTAAACCAGATTAGGAGCTTTCTAAAACTCCCAAATACATCGGTACAAACACCTGTATGTTTTAACCATTGTTTTCTGCCTCCCTGGCATGACCTATCGTACCGCAGTTAATAATCTGTACATCATTCAACCAACTGAAAGAAACAAATAATCTCTTTAATTCCCATTTCTTTCGGTATTTGCAGGTTAGACATTACACCCAATCAAAAATTAAAGGTTTTTCAAATCTACCCATGGAACATGAAATGTATGATATTTGTAAGAGCCCTCCTTCCTCCAAGCGTCTTACTTCAAGAACTGTACGTCTGTTGGATGATTGTATTATTGCGCACACTGTGAAAACTAGAGTTACTTGGAGAGAGGAACTAGGTGAGGAACTGTCTGAATCCATGTGGAACACCTGTTTGTCTAATATTCAGTCCTGCTCTATAAACGGCAGGCACCAATTAATTCCATTTAAGATTGTCCATCGCTTACATTACTCCAAGGTCAGATTACACAGAGTATCCGTCAGTTTCCCCGGGGTGTGGCAGATGTGGTAGGTCGGAGGGTCCACTGTCCCAGGCTGTTTGGGCCTGCTCTTCATTGACAAACGTTTGGTCTAAAATGTTTGACTGGTACTCCAAAGCGTATCAGAGGCCCCTCCAGCCTGAGCCTGGACTTGCTCACAAATAACAAGGACAATTCCAACTATAATGCAGCAGCCATTGGAGCTGGGATTGATAGTTGCCAGGAGACTGATACTGAAGGAATGGAAGTGTCACACTCCCCCTTCCTTTCAGGTCCATGTATGCTCTCCATCTGTATGATGGAGAGCATACATGGACCCCCTTCCTTTCAGGGATGGGTCCATGTATGCTCTCCATCATACAGATGGAAAAACTCTGCACGAGTCAAATGGACGCGTTTCTTCGTTCTTGGAACCCATTCTTAAGTCACTTTGAAAAAGCTAAAATACAGTAAACCAACTGTGTTCCTGTATTAACGACCTTTCCTCCTACCGCTGTACTACATACGACTGTAAACCACTGGCAACAGCTGCATCTGAGCCCTGTTTGTTTGTCTGTTTAACTTGAAAATATAAATAAAATATATAATATAATATATATATATACATATATATAAAGGTAGTGGTGTAACGGTTCAGCTGTCTCACGGTGCAAGTGCGATATAAATAAAATAGACTAAAGGGTTAGGGTTAGGGTTAGGGTAGGGGTAGGGTAGGGTAGGGTTAGGGGTTAGGGTTAGGGTAGGGTTAGGGTTAGGGGTTAGGGTTAGGGTAGGGTTAGGGGTTAGGGTTAGGGTAGGGTAGGGTAGGGTAGGGTTAGGGTAGGGTTAGGGTTAGGTTAGGGTTAGGGTTAGGGTTAGGGGTTAGGGTTAGGGTAGGGTAGGGTAGGGTTAGGGTTAGGGTTAGGGTTAGGGGTTAGGGTTAGGGTAGGGTAGGGTTAGGGGTTAGGGTTAGGGTAGGGTAGGGTAGGGTTAGGGTAGGGTTAGGGTAGGGTAGGGTAGGGTAGGGTTAGGGTAGGGTTAGGGTTAGGGTAGGGTAGGGTAGGGTTAGGGTAGGGTTAGGGGTTAGGGTTAGGGTAGGGTAGGGTAGGGTTAGGGTAGGGTTAGGATGTGGATGTAACTTTTCCTGCAGCCTCTAGTTTAACAGGAAGTGATGACGACACACATGCGCTCTGTTCACGTGCACGTACGAGCGTCTGAGCTTAAATATGAAGACATTTGGACTAAAACTCACCAGGACGGTTCATATGGTCAGATTTGTGCCCCGCGGTGCACCGTAGCACGGGGCATTGTTACACCCCTACTAAAGGGTTAGCTCATTTGTTAAGGCTAACGAAGGTGTAATTATGTTCTTCTCTCTCTGAGCAGCAGATTTCTGATGTTTTACTTCATCGTCATGACAGAGCAAGTCCATGAACATTAAGATATTGTTTTTACTTCTGACCTCCTCTCTCTCTCAGGGCCGACCCACGGGTTCCTTTGGACGTGCAGCTGCTGTTTGGCGAGCCCGCCATCGGCCCAAAGCGCCTGTCTGAGGCTGAACGGCGCCTCTCGGTGGCCGTGAGGAGCTACATGTCCAGCTTCGTCCGCTCTGGGTCAGTCAGGTCTTTATACTTCGTCTCTTAACTTCAGCCGTCCTGAAGAAGATCTTTGACCACAGATGTCTGTGTAAGCTCTCAGTCGTACAGGAGGTGTCCATCTTCAGTGAGAGTACTTGAGTCATCTTCTGTACTCAGTAGTTGAAGTCTTCCAACGTTTCGCCTCTCATCCAAAAAGCTTCGTCAGTGACAAAAGTCCCACTCAGATATAGACCAACGGGGAGGAGTTATGGTTGGCTCCTCCCCTCTACTCTCACCTGTGGGTAAACACCTTTGAAGTAGAGCGTCTCTGACGTCCTGCTCACCTCAGAATCGATGTGATCTGTGAGCGTTACGTTCACTCTGGACGCCGAAGAGGAAGGACTTGCCTTTGTAGAGTGTAAAGTTATCACAGGGGAAACTGGAGAACTTCAGACAGAGGTTTACAGGAAGGAACTCACACTAACCCGTATCTGATGTTTGACTCTAACCATCCACTCCAGCACAAACTAGAGGTCATCATGACAGCACGCTCCCAAATCTCCCAAATCAAGGCGGTTTGAACCTAAACGTTTACGCTTTTAAATAAACCAACACTGCTAAACGTAGAGGCTTCTCCGTGACGGGCTGCCGACTTGTGTCCCTGGTTCCCACGGCGAGGGACATTTGTCTCCAGCAGGTTAGACGACTGTAACGGCTGCTCACTGGTCTTTCCAAACGAGCTGTTAGAGCTGCAGAACATCCAGAACGCTGCTGCTCGAGTCCTGACAAGAACCAGGAAATACCACCATATTAGTCCAGTGCTCCGGTCTCTGCACTGGCTTCCTGTCACTCAGAGAATAGAATTTAAAACAGCTCTGCTTGTGAACAAGTCTTTTCATGGTTTAGCCCCAAAGTCCATCTCTGACACGTTAGAGCCGTATGAACCATCTCGGGCCCTGAGAACTTCAGGGAGGGGTCTCCTGGTGGTTCCCAGAGTCAGGACTAAACACGCTGAGGCTAAAGCTAAAATCTGGAACAGTCTTCATGAGGATGTGAGACAGGCCTCAACTCTGACAATGATCAAATCCAGGCTGAAAACAGCTCTTTTTACCCGAGCAGATGAAAACTGAAAGTATTTTACTGTAACTTTTTACCCTCCTGGACCCCCCCCTAACGTGGTGGAGGGTTCGACCTGAATGATCCTGGAGCTCTGCTGTCGGGGGCTTCGTGCCCCTGGTAGGGTCTCCCAGGGCAAACAGGTCCTAGGTGACGGGTCAGACAAAGAGCGGTTCAGAAGCCCCTTATGAGAGACCAACAGGCCCGGTTAGAACCATGAGGCCGTCCTTCTGTGGACCCACCACCTGCAGGGGGCGCTATAGGGGCTGGTGCAGCTCCAACAGCTGCCCCCACGACCCGGCAACGGACAAGTGGAAGAAGATGGATGGAACATTTTTATGTGTAATTTTATGCAACTGTGAAGCATTTTGCCTTATGAATGAATTGTACCCTCAGAGACCCAAACCCGGCCCAGACCCGGTCCGAGTCCGTGCTGCCGCGCTGGAGGCGTGTCTTGTCCTTTGACACGACGCCCACCTACCTGGAGCTGAGCCACGCCCCCCAAAACCTGCAGGGACTGAGACAGCGAGAGTGCTCCTTCTGGAACCAGCTGGCCCCCAAACTCAGAGGTAAAATAGGGACTAAACCAGGTCTAAAGCTGGACTAAACCAGGACTAAACCAGGACTAAACCAGGTATAAACCAGGTCTAAAGCTGGACTAAACCAGGTCTGAACCAGGACTAAACCAGGACTAAACCAGGTCTGAACCAGGACTAAACCAGGACTAAACCAGGTCTGAACCAGGACTAAACCAGGACTAAACCAGGTCTAAACCAGGACTAAAGCAGGTTTGAACCAGGACTAAACCAGGTCTAAACCAGGACTAAACCAGGACTAAACCAGATCTAAACCAGGACTAAACCAGGTCTAAACCAGGACTAAACCAGGACTAAACCAGATCTAAACCAGGACTAAACCAGGTCTAAACCAGGACTAAACCAGGACTAAACCAGATCTAAACCAGGACTAAACCAGGACTAAACCAGGTCTAAACCAGATCTAAACCAGGACTAAACCAGGACTAAACCAGGTCTAAACCAGGACTAAACCAGGACTAAACCAGGTCTAAACCAGATCTAAACCAGGACTAAACCAGGACTAAACCAGGTCTAAACCAGGTCTAAAACAGGTCTAAACCAGATCTAAACCAGGTCTAAACCAGATCTAAACCAGGACTAAACCAGGACTAAACCAGGTCTAAACCAGGACTAAACCAGGTCTAAACCAGGACTAAACCAGGACTAAACCAGGTCTAAACCAGATCTAAACCAGGACTAAACCAGGACTAAACCAGGTCTAAACCAGATCTAAACCAGGACTAAACCAGATCTAAACCAGGACTAAACCAGGACTAAACCAGGTCTAAACCAGGACTAAACCAGGACTAAACCAGGTCTAAACCAGATCTAAACCAGGACTAAACCAGGACTAAACCAGGACTAAACCAGGACTAAACCAGGACTGGCATTCAGTGCTTGAAGCTCTGCATCATTCATAGAACCCTTACGTAACTTTCACTTTTTCTTTTACAGGAGATTCAGGGGCGGAGCCTGTCCACTTGGCCCCTCCCCCCTCCTCTGTGGGCTCATCACAGGCCGAGAAGGACGGCTACAGCTAAGCCCCGCCCCCCGGTTCTTTATTCATACATTCCTCCTGAGTTTGTCAATAATCAATAAATGCTCAATAAACCATTTGAACAGATTTGTTTGTTTGTTTGTTTGTTTGTTTGTTGATACTACCCACAGAACCAAGCTTGTTATAATGATCTCAACAGTAGAATATATGTGTCATCTCAGAAGAGTGTGAGTTTTAGAGTTTGGGAAACTGATCAAATATATATAAAATATATATTATAAAATTAAATATTGAAATATCATACACATTGAACAGTTTCGGCCCCAACACTGACCCATGGTGGACCCACAAGCAATGCCAGGAGTATCTGATACCCATGTTTCAAACTCTGAACTCTCCATTACGTCACGTTTTAACCGATCCACAGCCACACAAAGGTTATTTAGAAGAACGTGTTTGTCCTTCTGAATTAGGGAATTCGTACTTTACAAATGTTCTTCTTTTTAAAAGTGTTTATGAATTCCCTGTCCTGTGTGACATTTTTGTTTTTTTACATTAATAGTACATACGGGGATAACACAATGTCACTCTCATTCACACACCGGTCTACGCAGACCCTGGAGGAGAGGAGGGGGAAGTGTCTTGCCCATGGGCACAATGACAGTGGTTATCTTCAGGGGCCGGGATTCGAACCCCTGACCCTGGAAATACCATTCTCAATGTAATTATGCATCCAGATGTAAATGCACTCATTACTGAACTCATTAAGTTGAATCAGGAAGATCTCCAGGTCTGGAGGACGTGACTGAAGCTTCAGATGTTCTACAATCTTAGAGAAGGTTTTCAACTCTAGACTCGACGGCTTTATCGAAAAGTGTAATTTACTCTCGGACGATCAGTTTGGTTTCAGGAACAACCTCACACTCGCTCTTTGATATAACTGAAGAAATAACTAATGCTGTAGAAACAAGAAATGTGCAATAGGGTTATTTATGGACCTGAGTAAAGCGTTTGATTCAATAAACTATGATATATTAATTAATAAACTAGAACTTTATGGGATTAGGGGGGCAGCTCTACAGTGGAAAAATAGAAAACAATGTGTGAAAATCGGTGATTATCAGTCGAGTTGTCGACAAATTGTGTGTGGTTTACCTCAAGGGTCCATTCTGGGCCCAACATTGTTTAATATGTATATTAACGATATTTGTAAAACTTCTCAAATACTTAAATTTATCTTGTTTGCTGACGATACAAATATTTTTGCATCAGGAGAGACTTACAGCAGCTGTGTCGGATTGTTAACGCTGAACTCAAAAGTGTCAACAAGTGGTTCAAACTAAATAAATTATCTCTAAATCTGAGTAAAAGCAAAATGATGATATTTGGCTGTAATTCCACCTGATCAGACTCACAGACAGAAAAGCGTTTTAGACGTTTTATTGAATGAAGGCAGAACATCATCTGGGGCTCAGACCCCGGCGGAAGATTCCGCACGGCGTAGAATGATGGCCGGGCTCTTCCCCCGGAGCCTGGACACTGGTGGTGGTAGAAGACCCAGGGTGACCAGACGTTTGAGCAGTGCCGAGAGCCCAGGTGGAGAATTGGGGTGGAGGAGGGTTGCAGCACGGCTGGGAAACTCAGAGTGATGGGCCATGGTGCTTATGAAGGAGTCTTTGAGCGATGATTGGCTGATGTGGAGAAGCTGAATGGCTGGACTATTGATGAGTGGAAACATCTGCCGTGATGAGCGGTGGTTGAAACAGCCGGCGAGTCTTCCTTGTTGAATTTGCGCATAAGCTTCATTTCCAAAGCTCAGGAAGCGATTCAGATAGAGGGCGCTGTTCTCGAGCGAGTGCAGGAAATCAAATTCCTTGGTGTGATTATTGACGACAGAATGACCTGGAAATCTCACATTAAATATAAATCTACGAACATCTAGAAGCATTTCAGTAATAGCAAAAGCAAAGCACATTTTAAACATAAAGCTCTACATACCTTATACTATTTATATTATTGCACTGTGGTTTGGGGCAGTACTTATATTATTGCACTGTGGTTTGGGGCAGTACTTATATTATTGTACTGTGGTTTGGGGCAGTACTTATATTATTGTACTGTGGTTTGGGGCAGTACTTATATTATTGTACTGTGGTTTGGGGCAGTACTTATATTATTGTACTGTGGTTTGGGGCAGTACTTATATTATTGTATTGTGGTTTGGGGCAGTACTTATATTATTGTACTGTGGTTTGGGGCAGTACTTATACTATTGTACTGTGGTTTGGGGCAGTACTTATATTATTGTACTGTGGTTTGGGGCAGTACTTATACTATTGTACTGTGGTTTGGGGCAGTACTTATATTATTGTACTGTGGTTTGGGGCAGTACTTATATTATTGTACTGTGGTTTGGGGCAGTACTTATATTATTGTACTGTGGTTTGGGGCAGTACTTATATTATTGTACTGTGGTTTGGGGCAGTACTTGTACTATTGTACTGTGGTTTGGGGCAGTACTTATATTATTGTACTGTGGTTTGGGGCAGTACTTATACTATTGTACTGTGGTTTGGGGCAGTATTTATATTATTGTACTGTGGTTTGGGGCAGTACTTATATTATTGTACTGTGGTTTGGGGCAGTACTTATATTATTGTACTGTGGTTTGGGGCAGTACTTATATTATTGTACTGTGGTTTGGGGCAGTACTTATATTATTGTACTGTGGTTTGGGGCAGTACTTGTACTATTGTACTGTGGTTTGGGGCAGTACTTATATTATTGTACTGTGGTTTGGGGCAGTACTTATACTATTGTACTGTGGTTTGGGGCAGTATTTATATTATTGTACTGTGGTTTGGGGCAGTACTTATATTATTGTACTGTGGTTTGGGGCAGTACTTATATTATTGTACTGTGGTTTGGGGCAGTATTTATATTATTGTACTGTGGTTTGGGGCAGTACTTATATTATTGTACTGTGGTTTGGGGCAGTACTTATATTATTGTACTGTGGTTTGGGGCAGTATTTATATTATTGTACTGTGGTTTGGGGCAGTACTTATATTATTGTACTGTGGTTTGGGGCAGTACTTATATTATTGTACTGTGGTTTGGGGCAGTACTTATATTATTGCACTGTGGTTTGGGGCAGTATTTATACTATTGTACTGTGGTTTGGGGCAGTACTTATATTATTGTACTGTGGTTTGGGGCAGTATTTATATTATTGTACTGTGGTTTGGGGCAGTACTTATATTATTGTACTGTGGTTTGGGGCAGTACTTATACTATTGTACTGTGGTTTGGGGCAGTATTTATATTATTGTACTGTGGTTTGGGGCAGTACTTATATTATTGTACTGTGGTTTGGGGCAGTACTTATATTATTGTACTGTGGTTTGGGGCAGTACTTATACTATTGTACTGTGGTTTGGGGCAGTACTTATACTATTGTACTGTGGTTTGGGGCAGTACTTATATTATTGTACTGTGGTTTGGGGCAGTACTTATATTATTGTACTGTGGTTTGGGGCAGTACTTATATTATTGTACTGTGGTTTGGAGCAGTACTTATATTATTGTACTGTGGTTTGGGGCAGTATTTATATTATTGTACTGTGGTTTGGGGCAGTACTTATATTATTGTACTGTGGTTTGGAGCAGTACTTATATTATTGTACTGTGGTTTGGGGCAGTACTTATATTATTGTACTGTGGTTTGGGGCAGTACTTATATTATTGTACTGTGGTTTGGGGCAGTACTTATATTATTGTACTGTGGTTTGGGGCAGTATTTATATTATTGTACTGTGGTTTGGGGCAGTACTTATATTATTGTACTGTGGTTTGGGGCAGTATTTATATTATTGCACTGTGGTTTGGGGCAGTACTTATATTATTGTACTGTGGTTTGGGGCAGTACTTATATTATTGTACTGTGGTTTGGGGCAGTATTTATATTATTGTACTGTGGTTTGGGGCAGTACTTATATTATTGTACTGTGGTTTGGGGCAGTACTTATATTATTGTACTGTGGTTTGGGGCAGTATTTATATTATTGTACTGTGGTTTGGGGCAGTATTTATATTATTGTACTGTGGTTTGGGGCAGTACTTATATTATTGATTCCAAACTGTACAGATGTTCTACAGAGCAAAGTATAAACTGTACAGATGTTCTACAGAGCAAAGTATAAACTGTACAGATGTTCTACAGAGCAAAGTATAAACTGTACAGATGTTCTACAGAGCAAAGTATAAACTGTACAGATGTTCTTCAGAGCAAAGTATAAACTGTGCAGATGTTCTACAGAGCAAAGTATAAACTGTACAGATGTTCTTCAGAGCAAAGTATAAACTGTACAGATGTTCTTCAGAGCAAAGTATAAACTGTACAGATGTTCTTCAGAGCAAAGTATAAACTGTACAGATGTTCTTCAGAGCAAAGTATAAACTGTACAGATGTTCTACAGAGCAAAGTATAAACTGTACAGATGTTCTACAGAGCAAAGTATAAACTGTACAGATGTTCTACAGAGCAAAGTATAAACTGTGCAGATGTTCTACAGAGCAAAGTATAAACTGTGACCAAACCAAACACACAGAAGGTTCCAGAACGTCCTGGTCGTGATGAATTAAACTTTAGGATCAGAAACAACTTTGAAACGTTTTAGTCCAACAGTTAATGGTGAACGATTGTGGAATAAACTGGTGTCCAAACATCAACCTGTTCAAATATAAATACAACATTTTGAAATATATAGAGAGGAAGAAATGCGTTGCCACTAGGGGGAGCAGTAGGATGGATTATGTGCATTGTTTCCTCTATAATCAGGAAGCGTTGCTGCTGGAACGGTCGTCCTTCTATCGCTCATATTATAAATTGAGTATTAGGGTTGCCAGGTTATGGATCTGTCTAAATAAAAATAGGAAATTGTACACAAATTGATATTTTATTGAGGATGGTAATGACAACTGGGAAGTAGCAAGATCACGAAGTATAATATAAACTGCTGCATAGTAACGTGTCTTTATAAAATAGTGACTCCCGGTAATGTACCAATGTTTTATTTTGGGGGTGGAGCTTATAAGCCTTTTGCTCCGGCCCCTTCCTTTTGAGCAGACTAACTCAACTAAACAAATAAACTAAACTAAATGTTTTGACTGCTTCTCTGTTGAGTCTCTATTGTGTTGAAATATTGTTGAAGTTAATTAATAAAATGGTTTCCATTTGTTTGTTTTTGTGTCCCATTCCGCTTTGTGAATATGAAATCTGCCCATCATAATTATTGTCTGTAACAAGAGGGAGAAATCTCTGGGGAAACTGAAACGTCCGTGGTCTTGTTGTGATTCAGAACCCAGTTCTTCCAACAATCCTGTTGCTCTGGGACTTATCGAGTGACTGGATGTGAACCTCAGCTTGGATTAAAAAAGGAGGCAGAGATTCAAGCAAAAATATTGATTAGCTAGAATTGTTCATGTTTTTTGAACAACTTTTTAAAAATATCCGATTGCAATAAAATACAACTTAGTTCCCTTAAATGGACCACGTCGTAAATAACAATAAACAATAACTGGAAGGAAAAATAAAAGTGGAAAGATTGAGTTACAGAAATCATTAGAACAAACAGCAGCGCTTATTTAAGCTGCATTTCTTTAGCATTTTTGAAGGGTTTGTGCGTCTCTTTTATTGATTTTTTGGCTTTTTTGATTCTTTTTTCAAGAATCTTTTAGATTTGGGTAAAGCCGAACTGGAGAAAATGTGCTCGGTTCAGGTGGAGGTTAAGAAGTTAATAAACTTTGAGACTTATTTATTTGTATCTATTTATTTCTATTAAATAATAAATAAGCAGAACGTGCAGTCAGATACTTAAACCCCTTTGTGCTCTTAACCGAGCACATTTTCTCCAGTTCGGCTTTACCCAAATCTAAAAGATTCTTGAAAAAAGCATCAACGACAAAAATGAGACAAAAACAAGGAGGAAAAAGCAACAAAAAAAGCAACAACAAAAAAAGCAACAACAAAAAAGCAACAACAAAAAAAGCTTACAGAAGAGTGACAACAATGTGGCAACAAGGCAACAAAAAGGTTTATGTCAGTTTTTTAGGACTTAGCTTTCAAATGAGCCTTTTAAATTTGGCCAAAACTGAAAAAATGTGCTCGGTTTAGGTGGAGGTTAAGAGGTTGAAAAGGTTTGGGAATAAAGATGCAAAAGGCTGTGGTCCTGAACATAGGCGCCGATCCCGTGCCAAATCTTTGAGCACCCAGGCGAATTTACCTTGAATTCACAAAATGTCCCATTGAATAAAACAAGCGAATAATTAAAACTGTACTTCTCTCTCGCAACAGTCAGGCGCGGGTCCTACCATCATATACAAATGTGAATGTGACACTAAGCACTAAGTATGTGTAGCGTGGTCGAACGGTAACCTCGCCTGACTTTCATGCCAAAGGTCCCTGGATCGAGATACGCCTGTGACGATTTTACTTTCTTACAAAGTATATTGCTAATACTTTATAGAAATAGAATTCAATCGGGCATATTGTTTTTCTATAATTCCAATTCATACGTCTAGGGAAAATATAATTTGGGCACGCGGGCAGTGTGTTGCTAGGTAAAAATCCTCACTGTCAATCAAATCCTTGATCTCATTATCAACATGACGCTCCGACGCCGTGTACGTAACTTCGGCCAAAAACAAAGCTCGTTTGCCGCCAATGGGCTAATGACCAAGAAGCTAATAAAACGCACTAAGATAACAATGGACAGATTTGTAATTAGAAAGAAATTGCATTTATCAGAAGATTCCACCAGCGAGGAGACTGTCTCCATTCATTATGAGACGGCCTCTACAACTACTTCTAGTGCCAACAATGGTGAGTTGCGCGCAGCGCACCAATGCATGTTTATTGCTTTCTCAAAAAATAGCCTCAGTGTATAAGATGATAGTAGACATTGCCAAGTAGCTTGCATTTCTGTTTAGGTAAATGTGAGGCGGTGTGCGTCACATGACAGTACTGGCTGACTGAGCACCCACGGGGGAAAACATAAATCGGCGCCTATGGTCCTGAATGGGCTCAGGTTTCACTCCTGAAGCCGTTTGTGCTGAAGCTGAAGCGACAAGAGGAAGCTGCAAGCCCCGCCCCCGCCACTCAAGCCCCGCCCCTCTCCTCAACAACAAAAACAAGATGGCGGCCCATCCTCTTCTCCGCACGGGGGCTTAAAGGAAACGGAACGCTCCATTGACGGCCAATCCCAGGGCTCCGGAGGCGGGGCTTAGACACAAACTCCTGAAACTGAAGCTTTCCTGGTTTTAAAGGTCAGTTTTAGTCAAACAAAGGTTCAAACGAACGAACCTCCACCACCGCTGAAGCCCAGGGCGACGGTAGAGCGGGAGTACTGACGGGGGCCATGTTGGGATGGTCACTGATCTGATGCAGCGGCCATGTTTTATTCATTTGGTCATTCTTTTGTTTATTTATCCTTTAATCTGCCACAGGAAAACTATACATTTAATTAGTGAGAATAAAACACGTCATATTTCAAGTACATGGAGATTATTTTCTGATTAAAGTGTTGCCATCAGGACTCCGTGACTTCCCAGATCTGGGAACATTGAAATAGTGTTATGGACTGTGATTGAATAGATGTTGAAAAATGACGTTGATTTTTTGTCTTTTCTGACATGGAATCAATGTCATACAAATAACATTGATTAGGAGATGAATAGGTGTCGAAATTCAAATGTTTTTTAAACATGGCTTCAGCATTCAAATTAGTTCAAATTTCCAGGGCTTTTCACCCCATACGTCAAAACAACATTGATTCATTGTTGATATTTCAACAACAAAAAATAAAATTAATTCTCAATATTGATTCAACGTTAGCCTTTCAATGGTTGAATTTATATCTGTAAAAAAACTGTTGATTCAACATTATTTTTTAAATTATTGATCTGGAACCCGTAATCAACATTCTTTTTTCAAACTCAACCAAAAGTCAACCATCTGACCCTAAATCAATGTTGAAACAATGTCCTTTTGCTATCTGGGTTTAGTTCATGGAAAGTTCTGTTACTTTTACTACAGCGACTTTGGCCACAGGACCGTCCTAAGATGGCCGCCGCCGGTGCCACCCGCTTGGAGCTGACCGTCCGCTCTAGCGACTGCACGCAGTGAGGAGCGTCTCAGCGCGCGCTCAAACACAAACCTACGCGTGTTTGTGGAGCTGAATTCACGGTCAGACTCAGTGCTTCAACCTTTTGTCTCAAAAACCTCTGAAGATTCACCAAAGCTGCGGGAAAAGGTTTATATTACAAACCGGAACTAGTGACGCTTTAATGACGCAGCGGGCCCGGAAGTGACGTTTCCACAGTGCGCCCGCACAGCGCGTCGCAGAAACTGCCGCAGCTCAAACTGCGCCTAAATAAAGGTAAGATCCTGAACTGGGGCTAATCTGAACCTGCGGGTCAGGCCTGGGTCCGGCCCTGGCGCGGGGGCCCGGGGGGGTCACGGGGGTTCTGCGGGGCTCGCGGTCCTGTGTCCTCGACAGAGACGCGCTGTTTCCCGCAGGGAAAAGGCTCCGGCCCCGGAGCTGCAGCGCCCCCTGGGTCTGCGAGGCTTTGTCTCATTACTGTGTTATTATTATTATTATTGTTATTATTATTGTTATTATTGTTGTTATTATTGTGATTATTATTGTTACACTGACGCGAGCAACGTCCGGCCCGGGGGCCAAACCCGGCCACTCCGCTCAGAGCCTGTGGTCACAGGAGGATCTGATGCTGCTGTTATACTGATGTTGTTGATGTTTTGGTGAATGACAAACAGCTGTTTATTTACATCGAAGATGTTTTTACAGACTCTGTTAACATTGTTTTGACCAGTGCTGTATTTACGGCTCTTTTCTGGAGTCTTTTTAAGATAAATGTGGAAAACTCCCAATATCTGAGACGCTGTTGATAAAAGTAACTGATTAATCGTGTGAAGCGACAGAGGGACTGATATTTATATTTGAAAAGGTTGTTTGAGAATCGGATCTAATAAAGAGGCTGAAACATTTAAAGCTTTCACTTGTGGCTCCGCTGTTGGGCTGGTTCTCGCTCAGGAACGTCACCGAAGAACCTTTTATGATCTATTTAACCTCTTACTGCCTTTTCTCCAGTTTACCGCCTGTAGGCCACGCCAACGCCTCATTTGAAAGCTAAGACCTACTAATCTGATCGTAACTTTTGTGTTGCGTTTTCTTGTCTTTAGTGAATGGTTTGTAGCTGAAAGTGTGGTTTGGTCAGTGAATGTTAAAGACCGGTCTGGACCATTGGGGCCAAATCTAAAAGCTTAAAAGAAAAGCCTGAAAATGGTCCCAAAAAACAGGATGAAAACATGACAAAAAAGTGACACCAGAGTTCATTTCGTCGACTTAAAATATTTGGTCAAAGTGATATTTTTGTGATTTTAAAATTGGACTAAAAGTAAATTAAAAGTTTTAATGACTGTTTTTGAGACTAAAACTGTGACTAAATGAAAATGGAACAGCTGCGAGAGAGAAGCTCAATAAAGCACCTGGATTAAATGTGATTACAATATTTATAAATGCAAAGTCGACTAAATCTGCAATTTTGGTCAAACAAAAATTAAATCACATTCTCGTCAAAAGCTACATTAAAATATGTGTCGAAATTGACACTGGAAAACACAAGAAAACTTTTGTTGGTCTTAGCTTTCAAATGAGGCGTTACTCTGTTATTCTCCAGTTGAGAAGCTTTTAGATTTGTGTAAAGCCGAACTGGGTTAAGGCGTTAAAGGTCTTTGTGGGCGTGTGGTTTGGGCCGGTCCGAGTCCGGGCTGTTTGTGTGAGAGAATGTAAAACCCTAAAGCGCTTTTCAAATAAAGCTCTTTCTATTTCTGTCTTTGAGCTCGACCTTTCCAAGTCCCACTCACGACTTTACGGTTTCATGTTTTAAAGCAGAGTTTGACCCAGTTCTGATGTGTTTGCTCCTGTTTCTGATCTTTCCACTGAACGTCACTGATGTTTTCTATGCCCAGGACACTAGGACATTTCCTAAGTCTGAAACGGCGGCTCGCGTTTATCCGTCACACGGGTCACAGTTCACTCTGCGTTCGAGCCGATGGAAAACGTTTGTGAAACGTGACGTCGCTGCCTCTGAGCCCCAAAGAAAAACGGTCTCTTCTTGAACCACCGTGAAACCATCCCAGTCTGGAATCGAAAACCAGGAACAAAAAAACTCTGTTCAGATCCGAGGGGCAGCAGTAAAGAAGTGACTTTAGTTTCAGCTCAAATAAAGATTTTTTTCTCTCCCAAATTTCCCCCATTTTTGCCCAATTTCCATTTTGTATTTTTTTTCATTATTATTATTTTTTGCCTCCATTTCCCCCATTTCTTTATTTATTTAAATTTTGTTCTGCTGTATTCTTGAATTCTTCCGTTTTTCCCGGGAAAGTCTTGGAGCTTGATTGGGCACTTGCAAAAGTTCTGTATTTTCAAATCCAAAACCTGACCGGTATGGCCTTACTCAAATCTAAAAGCTTCTCGACTGGAGCTTACAGCCTCATTTGAAAGACCTACACGTAGGAAAACGTTGTTTATTGTCTCGTGCTCTTGCCTCGTTTTATCGAAGCGCAGGTTTAGTTTTTGTGACTAAAATGTTTAGAATGAAAAACTCTGAGGAATACCGTATTTTTCGGACTACAAGTCGTACTTTTTTTTTTCATACTTTGGCGGAGGATGCGTCTTATACTCCGGAGTGAATAATATGTAAAACATTTTTCTTTTTAAAAATTCAAAAAATATATATATATATATATATATATATACACACACACTTTCACACGCCGCTAGAGGGCACTGCAGGCCAATCGAGCAGCACAAAGAACATTTGGAGAGAGTGGAGGTTACTGCAATGAAGTAAACAAAACAAGCTAATCATGGGCTGAAAGCCAGATGGCCACAGCGAGAGGAACAAGTTCACAGATGAGAGCTTGAAAACATGCTGTTGGGAGAGGCTCACTACATCTCCATGCCCGGGTCGTTGCCAAGGCGATGGATTTGGAGTGAGATGGAGTTTAGTATGTTCTTTATGCTATAGTTATCGGAACTGTTTATGTGACGTCAACACACCAGATTTAGTTTATTAATCATCAATGTGTCACGTTAGGGCGATAAGTCCAATTATTCCTGCTTTTAAAAGCAGACGATGTGGAAAACGATGCTGAATCGTGTCCGCCGCGCTGCAGATGTGCTGCTGCTTTATAAAGGCCGCGCGTTGTTTTCCTTCCCCCCCCCCCCGGTCTGCTTCTCTGAGCAGCTGCCAGCATTTAACTCCGCCCCTTTCTCCTTGAGTCTCCATGGAGACGGTTGTCAATGACAGCTGAGCTCGAGGAGGATAAAACTAAAGGCTTATTATTAAGAAGTTTTACTTTTGAGAGCAGACAAAGAATATTTAAAACAGAAATAACCATTTTGAACCTAAATATGAAAGATCAGGACTCTGCAGTCTTCTACATAGAAAGATCAGGACTCTGCAGTCTTCTACATAGAAAGATCAGGACTCTGCAGTCTTCTACATAGAAAGATCAGGACTCTGCAGTCTTCTACATATGAAAGATCAGGACTCTGCAGTCTTCTACATAGAAAGATCAGGACTCTGCAGTCTTCTACATATGAAAGATCAGGACTCTGCAGTCTTCTACATAGAAAGATCAGGACTCTGCAGTCTTCTACATATGAAAGATCAGGACTCTGCAGTCTTCTACACTGTAAATTCCAACTCATTGCGCTGACTTGGAATATGTTGTAAACCCGATGCATAATTATTAAGCCCAATGTTAAGCTATGATTACTAGTAACGCTAGTATGATCAAGAGGGATATCACAATATTCACTACTTTTGATACAAGTTCCGATTACTATACACGCAAGTCCAGGCAACTGGGAATTCCTAGTACCGATTATTTTTGTTACTTAAATACGGTCTTAACCTGTACTATTATTCTTAGTAATGGTTACTTAAATATTCCTGTTCTATTTATGGTTTATTTGTTATTCTCATTAATGAAGTTTCACAAATTCAGTACAAGATGTAAATGTTGTAATAAAGCAAAACAAAGTATAGTTATAAAGTCAATTTATTTAACATTGAACATTGTAAAACATTTTTAGATGCAATTAATGATAGAACATCTCAATTTCTGCAGTTATAGTTTACATCAGTCCGAACAGGTGGATTAGTCTGTACTGAGCCGATGAAGCCGAGGAGCTGAAGTGTCTCAGAAGGTTCCACAGACTCTGTACATGCAGCAGGTTCTGCAGACTCACAGCAGGAGGACGGGGATCTTTGTAAATCACGGTCAAAGCTCACTCCTCAAAGTCTTCATCAGCGTGGTCAGATTTCTGTAACACATATGAAGAACAAAAATACTTTAGTCATGAGTCCCTATGGCAAGACCAAACCAAAAACTTCAGGTAAAATGTTGCTTTGTCTCATCCAAACATCTCAGCTCTGACTCTGTCTCACCTCAGTGTGTTCAGCTCCAGTCTCAGCAGATCCTTCCACCGCTGCAGTCTTCAGTCTGACAGTGGACACACAA
Organism: Proterorhinus semilunaris; assembly: GCA_021464625.1. Taxonomy (NCBI): domain Eukaryota; kingdom Metazoa; phylum Chordata; class Actinopteri; order Gobiiformes; family Gobiidae; genus Proterorhinus; species Proterorhinus semilunaris. Next base: position 82,418 of record CM038350.1, on the reverse strand, counting down.
ACCATTCACAAATGTTATTTCACATCCCACTTATGGCCAATTTGTCTAAATATACGATTAACAATTAGTGCTGTCTTACCTACTGCCTGGATGCTGAGATGGTCTCAAAGTTTTAACAGCGGGTCAGATTTCTGTAAAACAAAGAAATACAATCAGTAAGATCACTACAGGCATATCCACACAGGATTACATTAGCTAATCACCTCAGGTGAAAAGCACAGACTATGGATGTCCTCAGAGTTTTATGAGAAGTAGAATAAACTATATCATATAAAAATCAGGACTAATAGTTGAAGACTAAACAGTTCTGTACAAATACAAAAGTCCAAACCACAGGTAAAAGGCTTTTGACACAAACATTTGAGTACCATCTCACCTGAGAGTTCAGCTCCGTCTCATCAGGTCTTTCCACAGCTGGACTCCTCAGTCTGACACTGGACACACACAAACCATTTAAAAGATTATTTTTACTAGATTATATACTGTTTAAAAGTCTTACCTTCAGTGTTGATGCCGAGTCAGTCTCTAAATCTTCACAGCTGTCACTGTCTGCAAAAAAGAAAAACTTTAGTCATAACCAGTAGTATTAGATATACATTAATTTAATACTGTGAGTTGTTAAATGGTGAGTGCAAACTTAAAAATATAATATACTATTTTGTGGACATGCTGCACCTGATTTAACATTTGAAATAAAGAGTATTACAGTAATAGTGCCTAAGCTAATATGTAAATGCTGCATGAATAAAAATATCACAAATCTTGTGCTGCTGCTGCTCCTTTGCATGTGAGCAAACACTTAGTAAATTACCCTTAAGTATCTATTTTCTGTCTTTAAATGACAGGTCTGGAGCTTACCACTTAAATTAGTATCACTAATATTAGACAGACCACTGTGCAGTCACCGAATTAAATAACAAATGTGTTATAAGGTAGAGCAAGAGTGTTATATATCCAAATATCCAAAGACACACTCACCTTAAGTTGATTAATGAGAAATAAAACCGGAAAGGTCCTGTTTTCTACTGTTTCTGCTCGATGATACACTGAGGGCTGTTGAACACTTCTCTTTTGAATTCAAAACAGTTCAGAGCAATCTGATTGGCTTATTCTGCACATGTGACATATGACCTGAACCAATCCCGGGCAACATAAGTTGTAGCTTCGTTTTGTCAGTTACAGTTACTAGACAGACAAGTTCCCGTTACAGGGGCTCAGTAGAGGACACTGGGGAGGTTAGTGAGAGTTACTAAAACCATGCACTGGATAAAGAGAAAAGCAAGTACAGCCAATGTTAAGCCTACATGATTCAAAACTGGCAGATCCTAGTAAATGGGACAGAATCTTATAAAGGATACTTTAGAATGAGCGTGAGCACAACAGGACTATAAATAATCATTACTGGCATCATGTAAAGTTAGTCAGTACTGACAAAGCCATGTAATTGGAATGGAAACATGTTGCTGTAAAATGGAAAAGCAATTAACCACAAGTTTTCCTTGAAAATGTACTTCTTACACGGAATAGAGGGTAAATGCTGAAAATATCAGGTCTCCTAGTAATTATAACACTTTATTTCATGTTACGACCGTAATCGGAATTTACAGTGTACATAGAAAGATCAGGACTCTGCAGTCTTCTACATATGAAAGATCAGGACTCTGCAGTCTTCTACATATGAAAGATCAGGACTCTGCAGTCTTCTACATATGAAAGATCAGGACTCTGCAGTCTTCTACATATGAAAGATCAGGACTCTGCAGTCTTCTACATAGAAAGATCAGGACTCTGCAGTCTTCTACATAGAAAGATCAGGACTCTGCAGTCTTCTACATATGAAAGATCAGGACTCTGCAGTCTTCTACATATGAAAGATCAGGACTCTGCAGTCTTCTACATAGAAAGATCAGGACTCTGCAGTCTTCTACATATGAAAGATCAGGACTCTGCAGTCTTCTACATATGAAAGATCAGGACTCTGCAGTCTTCTACATATGAAAGATCAGGACTCTGCAGTCTTCTACATATGAAAGATCAGGACTCTGCAGTCTTCTACATAGAAAGATCAGGACTCTGCAGTCTTCTACATATGAAAGATCAGGACTCTGCAGTCTTCTACATATGAAAGATCAGGACTCTGCAGTCTTCTACATATGAAAGATCAGGACTCTGCAGTCTTCTACATATGAAAGATCAGGACTCTGCAGTCTTCTACATATGAAAGATCAGGACTCTGCAGTCTTCTACATATGAAAGATCAGGACTCTGCAGTCTTCTACATAGAAAGATCAGGACTCTGCAGTCTTCTACATATGAAAGATCAGGACTCTGCAGTCTTCTACATAGAAAGATCAGGACTCTGCAGTCTTCTACATATGAAAGATCAGGACTCTGCAGTCTTCTACATATGAAAGATCAGGACTCTGCAGTCTTCTACATATGAAAGATCAGGACTCTGCAGTCTTCTACATAGAAAGATCAGGACTCTGCAGTCTTCTACATATGAAAGATCAGGACTCTGCAGTCTTCTACATATGAAAGATCAGGACTCTGCAGTCTTCTACATATGAAAGATCAGGACTCTGCAGTCTTCTACATATGAAAGATCAGGACTCTGCAGTCTTCTACATATGAAAGATCAGGACTCTGCAGTCTTCTACATATGAAAGATCAGGACTCTGCAGTCTTCTACATATGAAAGATCAGGACAGGTCTATTCAGCCCGTTGTGTTTTATTTATTACGCATTCTTTGGCTGGTTCGTTTTATTCGGTAACTTTGATATAGTGAGATGAGTCGCCGTGACTGATTGCTCGTTTTCACAGCGGACCCTATTGTACGTGTTGTAGCCTCACTAACCTGACTCCACACTGTCGTCTCAGGTAAAGATGGACACGGAGCTGTTCATGGAGTGTGAGGAGGAGGAGCTGGAGCCGTGGCAACAGATCGATGACTGCGTGGAAGAAGACGACTGCGACTACGACTTCACCGAGCCAGGTCTGGCTTCACCGCCACCGCCAAATATAAACATATTAATGTAACTTAAACTACGACTTCACCGAGCCAGGTCTGGCTTTACCGCCACCGCCAAATATAAACATATTAATGTAACTTAAACTACGACTTCACCGAGCCAGGTCTGGCTTCACCGCCACCGCCAAATATAAACATATTAATGTAACTTATTAAAGGTCGATCACGATAACCGTCAGTGGGGCGACGGTGGTGCAGATGGTAGAGCGGGTCGTCTCATGATCGGAAGGTCGGGGGTTCGAATCCTGCCTCCTGAAGGTGCACATTGCCGTTGTGTCCTTGGGCAAGACACTTCACCCTCCTTGCCTCCAGTGTCTGCGTACACTGGCGTATGAATGAGGGAGTGAATGGGTCCCCTATGAGAGACCAACAGGCCCGTTTGGAACCATGAGGCCGTCCTTCCGTGGACCCACCACCTGCAGGGGGAGCCATAGGGGACTGGTGCTATGTGACTTGGGCAGCTCCAACGGCCCCCACGACCCGGCAACGGACAAGTGGGAGAAAATGGATGGATGGACGATAATCGCGTGGTGCGGTTTAATCGAGAAGGCCAAAAAAATATGGACGGGCAATTCTGCAGCGCCTGTCAGGTCAATCCCAGGGAAACACTCGGCCCAAACAAACCGGAAGTGTGTGTGTGTGTGTGTGTGTGTACCTGCAGTTTTCAGTTTGATTTATTTGTTTACAATTACTTATTATTTACATCATTACATTTACATTATCTAAAAAAAAAACAAGCCAAATAAAAGTCCGTCCGCAGCATCTGTTTACATGCTCGTCGAGGAAAGATCACATTTATTGTTTTTTTTTCTTTTAAACAAAATAAATCTAATTGAAAATCGAGATCGATCAATATGGGGAAAATAAACGTAAAGCGTAAACTCCGTTGTTTCACCATGAATGGCTTCACACGACCACTACCTGAGTGACAAACGAGAAACTTTCATATTAAAAATAGTCAAATCAAACATTCTGTCAGGGTATGTACGTGTGAGCACAACTGTATTAGACTAATGCTTTATTATTACTATTAATAAGCTGGTCCCGTTTCTGTCCCATCAGTCGAGTACTCACCTGGATCCAGCCCGACCCCGGAGTCTCCGCCCCCAGAGTCTCCGCCTCCTGCCCCGCCTCCTAAAGGTGAGTCTCCACGGCAACAGTGTTTTAGTCAGTGAGGCCAGTGTTTTTACACTTAAGAAAACACAGCGGACATTAACGACCGACTACTCCTTGATTATTAAGTACTTACTTCATTACTCCAGTAAAAGTATTCCTACGTTTTCCTCTTGTGTGTTGTTCAGCTCCAACGCAGGTTTTGACCCAAGTCCAATCTGTTCCTTCCGTCTCCGTGGCGACGGCCATCATCACCAAGACCACGCCCACTATCATCAAGACCACGCCTACAATCATCAAGGCTCCGCCTCCCCCCACCCAGGCCCCGCCCCTCATCCTGTCGCACCTTCCACAGGGAACCTTCCTGGTCCCCATCACTCAGGTATTTACACATTTTTGAGTCACTATATCTTATTCAAAATGTGTGGAACTGAACCCCCGCTGGGTCATCTCTACTGCTTGGTTGATCTATGCTATGCTTCAAACATCCACTAGAGGTCACTCTATGTTTTGACAGCAGAACTTTTCACTCATCCTGCTGCTCTAACCTCTGACGTGTGGACTGTTTTTGACTGTCATTTCAAAGGGGAGTTCGTTTTGTCAACATTTTATCTCATGTAACACGTTAACAGAATTATGTAACTTGATTCAAAACAGAAACATGTTATAATTGTTTTAAAACATGCTTGACCATACGGTTGAGTTGGCACTACACGGTAAACCTTGGCACTGAATGACAGCTCAACCGTATGGCAACAGTTTGGTGAAGTTATGCAAATTTTATAAAAATGCACTATTTTCCGAGGAGTTAAAGCAGTACCTTTCATGCATTGTTATCAATACGTTACATTTACTGTGTTTATTACACTTAAATGGTTTAATATGTGATATGTGATTTTTGTCACATGCTGGCTGACGCCCTAACCCTAACCCTAACCCTAACCCCCCCCCCCCCCCCTTGTATCTCTGCGTTTTAGAAGATGGATGCTAAATCATTTTATGGTTCAAGGCCACGGAATTTTGATTCCGTGGCCTTGACTTTGTTTTTCCTGCGGCGTGAGTCATTCGTCTAAATGCTGTCGTCTGCCATGCAGGAGCTGAGTTGAGTTGAGTTGTTTTACTGTAAGGTAAGAAAACTTACTGACTCTTCAAAGTTTAATGTGAATTTGATTCACGACTGAGTTCAGAGTAAAACAGTGTTTAGAATGAAGTTCAGTGCAGTTAACTCTAACCCTAACTCTTGATAAACTTTGGGCCGTAAATGTCCGATTTTACCTTTTGGACATAATTTATGAACAAACATAAATGAAAAGAAACTGAGTTTGATGGAGGAAAATGAACAGCCGGGCTCTTAAACAAGGTTCTGAACATAATGAAACATTTAGATTAATATCGTAAAGTAAAAAGACTCTCAGACTGAACTCCATCAAAGTTGCTACAAAAGAGTTTTAGAAGAAAGTGCCATTTTTGTTAAATGAAAGTCGCTCTCAAAGTCAGAAGGTTAGAGACCCCTGATTTAGAGTAAAAACGTAGACATTTTTTATGCGTGTCATAAATGTTGAGTCGTGGCTACTCGTGTAGCCAAGTGCCTGTTGCCATGACGCCCTCGCTAACAATAGTCTCTTTCACGGATTCCTTTAAACTGAATAAAGTCACAATAATCTGCAGTTTGTATTTTCTAGGGATGTCAAGATTAACCGGTTTTACGATTACCGCGATTATAAAAGGACGCGGTCGGTTATCCGTAAGAATTTCAGAAGCCACGGTTTACCGCAGAAATTTTTCACGCTGACGCACGAGTCGCTGCGCGCCATAAACAGCGCGTAAACTCACCGGTAGTTGAGCGAGGCAGAAGGACGCTCTCCTCCAGTGTTGTATCCACCCAAAAACGATTGAAGTCAGCAGAGTGGGACCTCTTTAGGATCCAAAAGATGACCACGGTGTTGTTGTTTTCGACGGACATTAGTTATGCAAATCCCGTCGTCAGAAAGTTGCAGCAAAAGGCGCTGATATCGGCTACGTCGAATGTAAACAACATCTTGGAGATAATCCTTCGCTGTGAATGTCCAGGTCAAGGTAACGAACTGCATAATTCCCAAAAAAGTTGTCCAAATGTTCGGAAATAGCCGCCACAACTGGCTCAGGATGTAAACAAAAGGCTTACGCGCTCCGCTCTGCTTCAGCGCGACAGAAAGGAAAGTGAAACCGCGCACATGTGGAGATCAGCTGTTAAAGGGTCTCCTTAGTCATTTTGTAAACACGTTTCATTCTCTGTTCATCAAAATAATTAAGCAACAGCTTAACTTTTGAGAGCATAAAACCTAGCCTAGCTTGTGGCCTAATAATATATAGTAAAATAATTATGATAATTATGGTCATTATAAAGAAGTAAAGTTGACATTGTTTTGTATTATTCAATGTAGGCCTATTTATTTTAATGCAAAACAATCTTAAAGCATTTTTCATTTTTAGAAACAGTGACTGTTTGTATTAAAAAGCTTTTTAAAGACAAAAACAAAAAATATCAGTTCTTTCCTTTCATTCGGGGAATAATCGTGAATAATCGTAAAATCGCAATTTTTTGTTTCACAATAATCGTGACTCAAAAAATTGAAATCGTGACACCCCTAGTATTTTCAGATGGTTTCGGACGAGGATTGGGGCGACTCGGAGCCGTCCGAGGAAGGAGATGATAATGATGATGAGGATTGGACTCCGGAGGAAGACTCGTGTCTGTGGGAGAAGTCTTCGTTCTTGTCTTGCGTGGCTGAATTCGAGGAGCGCGTGGATGAAGACTGTACAGCGTCGTGACTGGACTCCGTACATGTATTTCAAACTCTTCATGAGCGACGATGTGCTGCAGGACGTGGCTGACCAGACCCACCTGACCGGCGACCTGTACACGACGCCGAAGGAGCTGGAGCAGGTCCTGGGGATGTACCTGCACATAGGGCTGGTGCCGATGCCCAGAGTCTACTGGCAGACGGACACACGGTACCCGGCCGTGTGCCATGTCATGACGTGCGATCGCTTCCTCAAACTGCTGACGCCGATGCTTGAAAGACAGGGATCTTCTACGCCGGCACCATCTGAATGAGCAGAGTGAAGTCCTGCAGCCTGATGGAGGAGAGCGATCTGAAGGAACTGGGACGAGGCTCCGTGGATTCCGGAGTGAACCGAGAAAATGTAGTCGTTGTGCGATGGTACGACGATAAAGCTTTGGACTTTCTTTCTTCCTACGTCGCTGTTGAGCCGCTGAGTGACGTGAAGCGCTGGGACCAAGCGTCCAAAACCCACGTGACGGTTCCCAGACCATCGCCAAAGTGTACAGCAGGTCCATGGGAGGAGTGGAGCTTCTCTGTACACTCTCCGCGCTTTACATGTTCCACCTGAGGCTGCGGAGGCGAAGTATGTGCATCTGGTGGCACACGGTGACGCTGGCTCTCATCAACGCTTGGCTCCTTCACAGACGAGACCAGGACGCGTTTCAGCAGAAGCCAATGCCACTGCGGAGGTTCCAGGCAGCGCCGGACAGAGTCTGGTCCAGACCAGCAGATCCTCCTCGCCACCAGCGCGCAAAAGGCCGTCCTCACGCGTGACCTCAGACGTGAGGACGGCCTGCATCATTTCCTGACCTGGGAAACACGACAAAGATGCAAACATGTCTACTGCGAGAACTGTAAGGTCCACCTTTGCCTGAACAAGGACCGGAACTGTTTTAAGGCCTTTCACCAGACACCATGACGAGATGCTGTGAAGAGACGCCATGACGAGACGCCATGACGGCCCAAAGGCGAGACCGGAACAAGGACCGGAACTGTTTTAAGGCCCATCACCAGACACCATAATGAGACGCCATCATGAGGCGCCATGACGAGATGCTATGACGGCCCAAAGGCGAGACCGGAACAAGGACCGGAACTGTTTTAAAGGTCTTTGACCTGGCGCCATGACAAGACGCCATAACAGTCCCACTGCGCCATGATGGCCCCACAGCGCTGTCACGGTCCGATGGCAAGATGCCACAACTGAATAAGGACCTGTTTTAAGGCCCATCACCAGACACCATAATGAGACGCCATCATGAGGCGCCATGACGAGATGCTATGATGGCCCAAAGGCGAGACCGGAACAAGGACCGGAACTGTTTTAAAGGTCTTTGACCTGGCGCCATGACAAGACGCCATAACAGTCCCACTGCGCCAGGATGGCCCCACAGCGCTGTCACGGTCCGATGGCAAGATGCCACAACTGAATAAGGACCTGTTTTAAGGCCCATCACCAGACACCATAATGAGACGCCATCATGAGGCGCCATGACGAGATGCTATGATGGCCCAAAGGCGAGACCGGAACAAGGACTGGAACTGTTTTAAGACCTAAAATGTGTAACATGTCAGTCCTTAACTGGTGTGTTCTCTTAAACACGCTGCCGTGGAACCTAAATTGAAGAAACCCAGCTTGGATCCAACAGAACTTCAGAACTTTAGACCCATCTCAAAGATCCCGCTCATGGCTAAAGTCTTGGAAAAGTTGGTCTGTAATCAACTTTCAGCATTTTGGGAAGCTAACAACATTTTTGAAATTTTCCAGTCTGGTTTCAGAAAGTTTCACTTCACTGAAACAGCACTCCTGAAAGTGTCATGATGGCTGCCGACCCTGGTAAATGTTCCTGGTCCTGTTAGACCTGTCGTCTGTGTTCAACACGGTGGACCATGGCATCTTGCTCAATAGACTGCGGGATGTGGTCGGCATGTCAGGCTTTGTGTTGAATGGTTTAGATCTTACCTGACTGGTAGATCTTTCTGTGTGTCCTTTACCAACATGATGTCGGAGTCTGTAGACTTGCAGTGGGGCGTACCCCAGGGCTCGGTTCGTGGGCCTCTTTTTGTTTTTCATTTATTTGCTCCCTCTCTGCGAGCTCATCCAGCAGTTCAGAGATGTCTTCTACCACCTCTATGCAGATGATCTCCAGCTGTACAGCACAGCACTTGTTTTAAAACCCGAGGAGACGGATCATTCAAGGCTGCCGCTCCTCGCCTTTGGAACGAGCTGCCCCTGTCTCTATCGTGTACTTCCCCGGCATAATGTAAAGTGACTTGTATGTGTATTGTTTTTACAGGAAGCACTTTGTGACCCTGGTCTGTGAAAGGTGCTATATAAATAAACTTAACTTTACTTACTTACCTTTCACCTGACGCCATAACAGTCCCATGATGGCCCAACATCGCTGTCACGGCCCGAAGGCAAGACGCCGCAGCTGAACAAGGACAGGATCTGTGTCTATTTTAGTCACTTTTATCCATAACAACGTATTTTTATGTAAAAAAATTAAACGACCAAAAACATGTAACACATTTTTTCTCATATTTATTTCAGGACTGCAGAAGTTGAAATCGATAATTTTGAATGAAGCCATTTCTGTGTTTCACTTGCAGCGTCAGCAAAGTATTCTTTTTGTATATGTTTTGGCCTTTTCTTTGAAGATACTATGTTTTTTTCCCCCCATTTCTTGTTTTGTTTCTCATCTGAATCGTAAATCAGTTACAGTATCACAGCACTTTTGTTACTCGAGTCATTATTCACTACTTCTTGAGTAAAGTAAAGCTGCTTGTACTTACTAAATATTTGAGCTGTACCCGCTTCTGGAGATCAATGTTAAACATTAAACTCAAATTTTTGATTTGATTGTTCAATAAAACCTCCAGAATCAAACGTGAGCTCTTATTTCATGCTCCGGCCACTCCAGGGTTAAAGTACCTGATGTTTTCACCAGAGTTTTGGGAATGAAAATGGAGCAGGAAACAAGTTTATGAACTCGTCTCTGTGAAGAACTGGGGCGTTAGAAATATGCACGTTTAAATATAAAGCTTGCAAGTCCAGATACTAACAGGATGTGTATTTGCTAAAGATACCACTGGAATTTAAGCCACTTGGACGATAACGGAGATAATTAAAGCCACAAGGAGCATCAAACGGCCCTCTGGGGCGGCACGGTGGCACAGCGGTTAGTGCTTTGGCTTCACAGCTAGAAGGTCCCGGGTTCGATTCCCACCTGGACGGGGCCTTTCTGTGTGGAGTTTGCATGTTCTCCCCGTGTCTGCGTAGGTTTCCTGCGGGTACTCCGGTTTCCCCTACCACTAAAAACATGTACAATAGGCCGGGATGAATTATGTGAGTGGTTGGTGGTGGTCGGAGGGGCCGATGGCGCAGATTGGCTGCCTCGCTTCCGTCAGTCTACCCCAGGGCAGCTGTGGCTACAACAGTAGCTTACCACCACCGAGTATGGAGTGAATGATTAATGACGACAATGTGGCGCTTTGAGAAAAACTTGGTAATACAGACTTGTGAAGCGCAATACAAGTGTAAGGCATTATCATTATTATTATTAACCTGCAGCGGGCACTAGCGCGCCCAAAATCTTTTTTATTTCACAAGCAGCATCGGACGGCCCTCACGGGCCGTACTTCAATGACCGCTGTCCACAAGCTCCACTGACACGCTGTAATTTGGTATAATGTTAGATTTATGTGTCAGTCCCATTAGAATAACATGGGGGGCCCCGGGCGTCACCATGGCAACTCCGTACAAAATACGGTATGGGTCTCATTTTGTGCCGAATTTCATCCATTTCCGAGAAACACATTTTTTTCCCATTATGCAGTTTTTCGCGCCCAATGTCACTTTTTCACATTGGTCGTGTCCGGGGGTGAACGGTCAATAAAATGTATATTTCCGATTTTTTATTGGACTTTGTTTGTACGAATGGGAGCAATTTGTTGTTTACAATAAGTCGCTAAATTCTTCGTAAAGATTGCAGCTTCGCCGCAAACAAACCGTAAAACTTAGCAAAAAAACTTGGATATGTTTTGATGCCACATCTGGAGATGAGCTGGAGCGATTTGGAGCTCATTTGGTGAAACGCCCTAGGAGGAGTTCGTTAAAATGTGATGTCAGCGAAAATGCTGACTCCGCATTTTCCAGACTTCCTGTCAAAATGGCGGACTTCCAGTTTGTCTGGGGGCGTGGCCACAATAATATTTTTCGTCTGTTGTCACATGACAGATGTCTGTACCGAATTCCGTCGCTCTACGTCAACGTTTATTTTGGCCCCTCCCCCATAGACGTAATGTATTTTTCATTTTTTTTATTTCCCCAATATATAACACATTTCAATTTTTCACTAGAATTATTAGAACCTGAATTTTGGGCAAAGTTTGGTGAGTTTTCGATTTTGTTCAGGGGATCAAATTCCCTGATCCTTAGGTTCCAGAGTCCTTGGGTTCCCTGATCCTTAGGTTCCAGAGTCCTTGGGTTCCCTGATCCTTAGGTTCCAGAGTCCTTAGGTTCCAGAGTCCTTGGGTTCCCTGATCCTTAGGTTCCAGAGTCCTTGGGTTCCCTGATCCTTAGGTTCCAGAGTCCTTGGGTTCCCTGATCCTTAGGTTCCAGAGTCCTTGGGTTCCCTGATCCTTAGGTTCCAGAGTCCTTGGGTTCCCTGATCCTTAGGTTCCAGAGTCCTTGGGTTCCCTGATCCTTAGGTTCCCGGATCCTTGGGTTCCCTGATCCTTAGGTTCCAGAGTCCTTGGGTTCCCTGATCCTTAGGTTCCCGGGTCCTTGGGTTCCCTGATCCTTAGGTTCCAGAGTCCTTGGGTTCCCTGATCCTTAGGTTCCCGGATCCTTGGGTTCCCTGATCCTTAGGTTCCAGAGTCCTTGGGTTCCCTGATCCTTAGGTTCCCGGGTCCTTGGGTTCCCTGATCCTTAGGTTCCAGAGTCCCTGGGTTCCCTGTAAGGCTGCAGCTAACGATTATTTTTCTATCGATTAATCTATAGATTATTTTTTCGATTAATCGATTAATCTATAGATTATTTTTTCGATTAATCTATAGATTATTTTTTCGATTAATCTATAGATTATTTTTCCTTTTACCGATTATTTTTTCATTTAAAATGAAGGGGAAAAAATTGACGTAGGCCAGTATTTTCAAATGGCATGGCTTTTATTTAACCAAATAAAATTATGGCTCAATGTGCAACTCAGTAGCCTATAAAATGTGCAATTTCTGGAACACTCACTGTAAACATTTGAATAAAAGTATTGCTTATTTGCTTTAAAATGCACAAAATAAAAAATAAATAACCAGCACACAACAATGATTGTATGATTAAAGTTAATTGTTCGGTAGTTTAGTTAGTTACACAACTAACGTAACGTTATGTAGCGTTAGACACGCGCGTTTTTGACGCCTCTCAGAGCGTAACAGTGCTTTAGTTTATGAATTTACAACGCAGATACAAATAATACATTAATGTTTTTGTGTAATGAAAATTACTCACGCGGCCGATTGACTGGTTGATGGCATGAACGCTGTCGGGTGTTTTCGTTTTAAATGTTCGTTCATAGCCGTTGTGCTGCTGTGGTAGGCCATTTCCGCTCGACACAGTGTGCATAAACAACATTATTTGGCCGTTTCTGGAAATACTCCCACACTTTTGATTACTTTTGGCGTGCCTTTTTCCCCTCGCTCGCATCGCCAGCATCGTGCGCCGCCATGATGTAAACAAGCGACGCGCCGACGCACAAAAACTGCGTCGACGTATTTACGTAATCGATGACGTCGACTACGTCGACGCGTCGTTTCAGCCTTAGTTCCCTGATCCTTAGGTCCTTTGACAGAAACACAGTCGAAGTATTTGATTCGACGTTGCTCTGGTTACGGGACTTATTGACGTGTCGTTTCCTGGTGTTGTAGGGTTTCCCGGGCGTGAACTCTGGGTCTCCGCTGGTGTTTAGTTTCCCGCCGGGATCCGTCCTCCAGCCACAGACGGTCCTGAAACCAGGGACCAGTGTCCTGAACCCGGGCCAGACGCTGCTGAAGCCCGGACAGCCCCTCACCCTCATCCAGTGTAAGTGCAGCGTGTCCCTAAGACTCAGGACGAGGAAACGGTCATGTGTTTAAGTGAAAATATAGTATTGAATAAAGTGAACAAAATGTACTAAATCTTTACAAGCTGCAGGTTAAAGTCAACTATCTTCCACATGGTTCAGCCACAGCTGTGTTTGTTTAGTCTTTTTTGAATGATAATACAAGAAGAAAATGCCCAAAGCAGATTGGCCTGAGTTCGAGTTTAGTTTTGATAACGCTCAGTTTGAGAAGGCGTAAGAGTAAAACGTTTGTAGAGCCACTTATTATAAGAGAACCATCAGAGCGACTGGTGGTTTGAAGACACTCGTGTGACTCTTAGACGAGTTCACCTGGAGTTTGTGTAGCTAAGATACAGTACAGGCCAAAAGTTTGGACACACTTTTTTTATGTTTTTTCCTTTCATTTCAAAACTGTTACTATGGTAGATTCTCACCAAAGTCGTTCATTTATGAGTGAACACATACGGAATTGTATTTTAAACAGACAAAAAAACGTTGACATAAATTCTTCCAAATGGCCGCCTCTCGCTTTGATTACTGCTTTACACTTTTGATATTTTTTCAGTGAGCTTTACAATGTCATCCCAGAAATAACCCTAACTCGGACTTCTCAAACATGTTGAAAACCTATTTCAAAAAATGAGCTAATGGAGAAAATGCCAAGAATAACGGCCGGCAATTTTGAAGAATTTAGAATATAAAACCTATTATTCCACCTGTTTTTGTTTCCTTCATATTCCCATGTGTTCATTCATAGTTTAATTCCTTCAATGAGAATCATAGTCTGTTAATAATGGTGAAAATTAAAAAAAGCCAATACATACAACGTGTCCAAACCTTTGGCCTGGGTTAGTGTATTTCAACAGACTGTAGGAAAATGACTTGAATTATTACTTGCTTTACTTTATCTTCCTAAATGTTTGCAGATTCCATTCAAAATGTTGTGTCAAAAATAATACACCTAAAATGTGATTTTTCAAATGGGTGTAGAAATGCAAGAAGCTTTTGAAAATCATTAGCATGTTCGCATATTACCATGCTACACGGTATAATGTTAGCATGAGCGTGCTGATCGTTAGCATATTCTCATGAAAAGCCAACTGTATATGAATAACTGGATTTAAAGCCCGGTGTGTAACTGCTCCACAGCACCCTCTCTGGGACAGCTTGTGCGCCCTGTCACACCTGTGCGAGGCTCCGCCCCCTCCTCCACACCGGGAGTGGTGCACCTGACGGTCCGCAGCGCTCCACCGAGAGGTGAGAGAAACCGCTGTGAAGGTATTAGTCTCATGTCAGACACAACATGGACATGATGCCAACTTCCTGTTGGGTAACGACTGTTTCCTGTCCTTGTTTATTGCTATGGAGAGTTATCCATGTGCTGCTGTCGTACATCAGTCGACATTTTAAACTTTCCTCAGGATGTAGACACTGTAACTATTGAAGCTAAAAGCTAACGTCAATTTAATGCTAAATAATGTTACAACTGCGCCACCATCTGGACTATTTCATAATTACATTATTGTACGTTTTTATGTTCCTTAAATCTTTGTTTTTAATTTACGTTAGAAAAAGTGTTGAATATAAAATAATAAAATTAATTATATATTATTCAAATCAAATCAAACTTTATTTATAAAGCGCTTTTCATACAAAATGTAACACAAAGTGCTTTACAGTGCGTAAAAATCATTAAAATCGTCCCCACCAGCAAATATACATAAATAACAACAACCCCCTCGCCCCCCCCCCCCCCCCCCCCCCAACACACACACAGACACATATACGTACAGACAGCCCAGCAGTTAAAAGTCTTAAATAAAAATGGACATAGAGTTGGGTATGTAAGGCTGAGTACAGATAGACCGAAAGAGGAAACATCATCCAAGGAGCGTCTGCACCAGGAGCAGCCCATCGGCCACAGGGCACCTGGAGGAGGTGTAGGGGGGACGTCTTACATCCATCTAGGCACCCACAGGAGAGCGCCCGCACGGCCACAGCCAACCAGCACTCCCGAGGCAGAGGGCTCCCTCAGAGGAACCTCTAGGAGAACATAAAAAATAAAAGATAGATTAAAAACAGTTACAACTCGGCTAAGAATGTGAAATAGCCCAAGATAAAAAAAAGAGTGAAACTAACAAAATAATTGTATAGATCTAAAACAGATATTAGTTAAAAGCTCATCTAAAAAGGTGGGTCTTGAGCCTACTTTTAAATGAAATTTTAGATCCACCAGCTTTAATTTCCTACAGATGTTTGGGATTAAGTTCACAGGAAGTGAACATTATGTGGTATATTGCTCCAGTGAAAGTTTTGTGTCTCGTCAAAGGGATTTTTAAAACTTCCAAAAGCAGCTCATGCCGCTGTGAAATTTGATCTCTGGGCTGTTTCTCTGCAGTGACTCCGGGGGGCGGTGTGTCTGTGACCCCCTCCACCAATGGCATGCCCCGAACCATCACCATCCTGTCTCCGCCCAGGACCGCCCCTTCTGCCCTCCCCACCCCCATTCGCCTGGCCACGCCCGCCTCGTTGAAGTCGCCCTCCCACCTCGTCTCCGTGGTGAAGCCCATGACCACGCCCGCCGGACGCCCCACCACAACCTTCTCCGGGCCGCGGCTGGTCAGCCTGCCGCCCACGCTACCCACGGACTCTTCCCGCGTCGTGATGAGCGTCGAGGAGTTTTATTACGGCTCCTACGATGGAGACGAGAAACTCAGGGACAGCTACAAGGCCTCCACGCTCGTCAACCAGTTCCTCTGCCATGTGTGCCACCACCGCGCCAACAATAACCTCAGGTACGATCCACCGCCAACAGTAATCTAAAGTACGACCCACCTCCAACAGTAATCTAAGGTACGATCCACCTCCAACAATAATCTAAGGTACGACCCACCGCCAACAGTAATCTAAGGTACGATCCACCTCCAACAATAATCTAAGGTACGACCCACCTCCAACAATAGTCTAAAGTACGATCCACCTCCAACAATAGTCTAAAATACGACCCACCTCCAACAATAATCTAAGGTACGACCCACCTCCAACAATAGTCTAAAGTACGACCCACCTCCAACAATAGTCTAAAATACGACCCACCTCCAACAATAATCTAAGGTACGACCCACCTCCAACAATAATCTAAGGTACGACCCACCGCCAACAGTAATCTAAGGTACGACCCACCTCCAACAATAATCTAAGGTACGACCCACCTCCAACAATAATCTAAGGTACGACCCACCTCCAACAATAGTCTAAAATACGATCCACCTCTAACAATAATCTAAGGTACGACCCACCGCCAACAGTAATCTAAGGTACGACCCACCACCAACAATAATCTAAGGTACGACCCACCTCCAACAGTAATCTAAGGTACGACCCACCTCCAACAATAATCTAAGGTACGACCCACCGCCAACAGTAATCTAAGGTACGATCCACCGCCAACAGTAATCTAAGGTACGACCCACCTCCAACAATAATCTAAGGTACGACCCACCTCCAACAATAGTCTAAGGTACGACCCACCTCCAACAATAGTCTAAAATACGACCCACCTCCAACATCTAAGGTACGACCCACCTCCAACAATAATCTAAGGTACGACCCACCTCCAACAATAGTCTTAAGGTACGACCCACCTCCAACAATAATCTAAGGTACGATCCACCTCCAACAATAATCTAAGGTACGACCCACCTCCAACAATAATCTAAGGTACGACCCACCTCCAACAATAATCTAAGGTACGACCCACCTCCAACAATAATCTAAGGTACGACCCACCTCCAACAATAATCTAAGGTACGACCCACCTCCAACAATAGTCTTAAGGTACGACTCACCTCCAACAATAATCTAAGGTACGACCCACCTCCAACAATAGTCTTAAGGTACGACCCACCTCCAACAATAGTCTTAAGGTACGACTCACCTCCAACAATAGTCTTAAGGTACGACCCACCTCCAACAATAGTCTTAAGGTACGACTCACCTCCAACAATAGTCTTAAGGTACGACCCACCTCCAACAATAATCTAAGGTACGACCCACCTCCAACAATAGTCTTAAGGTACGACCCACCTCCAACAATAGTCTTAAGGTACGACTCACCTCCAACAATAGTCTTAAGGTACGACCCACCTCCAACAATAGTCTTAAGGTACGACCCACCTCCAACAATAGTCTTAAGGTACGACTCACCTCCAACAATAGTCTTAAGGTACGACCCACCTCCAACAATAGTCTTAAGGTACGACTCACCTCCAACAATAGTCTTAAGGTACGACCCACCTCCAACAATAATCTAAGGTACGACCCACCTCCAACAATAGTCTTAAGGTACGACCCACCTCCAACAATAGTCTAAAATACGACCCACCTCCAACATCTAAGGTACGATCCACCTCCAACAATAGTCTTAAGGTACGACCCACCTCCAACAATAATCTAAGGTACGACCCACCTCCAACAATAGTCTTAAGGTACGACCCACCTCCAACAATAGTCTTAAGGTACGACCCACCTCCAACAATAGTCTTAAGGTACGACCCACCTCCAACAATAGTCTTAAGGTACGACCCACCTTTTGGTGTCAGGGGACCTGCTTATGCCTGGCTGGAAAGTTATCTTGGCAACAGATACCAATATGTTCATATACACAATGTCGACTCTGAAAAAAAACTTATCACACATGGAGTTCCACAAGGTTCTATTTTGGGTCCAAAATTGTTTATAATGTATATTAATGATGTCTGTGAAGCTTTGAAAAACGTAAAATGTTTATTATATGCAGATGATACCAGCCTCTACTGCTCTGGAAAGGATCTGAAACAACTCCTTTCCACAGTAGAAGACGAGCTCACAGTTCTAAAAAAATGGTTTGATCTAAACAAACTTTCAATGATCCATCCATCCATCCATCCATTTTCTTCCGCTTTATCCGGGGCCGGGTCGCGGGGGCAGCAGTCTCAGCAGAGATGCCCAGACTTCCCGATCCACGCACACCTCCTCCAGCTGTTCTGGGGGGACCCCGAGGCGACACCAGGCCAGCTCGGAGACATAGTCCCACCAGCGTGTCCTGGGCCTTCCACGAGGCCTCTTCCCAGTGGGACATGCCTGGAACACCTCCCGAGGGAGGCGACCAGGAGGCATCCGGAACAGATGCCCTAGCCACCTCAGCTGGCTCCTTTCGACGTGGAGGAGTAGCGGCTCGAGTCCGAGCTCCTCCCGGGTAACTGAGCTCCTCACCCGATCTCGGAGGTTGCGCCCAGCCACCCTGCGGAGGAAACTCATTTCGGCCGCTTGTATTCGCGATCTTGTCCTTTCGGTCATTACCCAAATCTCATGACCATAGGTGAGGGTGGGAACGTAGATCGATCGGTAAATCGAGAGCTTCGCCCCCTGACTCAGCTCCCTCTTCACCACAACGGTCCGATACAGCGACCGCATCACTGCTGACGCCGCACCGATCCGTCTACCGATCTCACGCTCCATCCGTCCCTCACTCGTGAACATGACCCCGAGATACTTGAACTCCTCCACTTGGGGCAAGGACTCCCCACCGACCTGAAGCGGGAGAACCACCTTTTTCCGGTGGAGAACCATGGCCTCAGATTTGGAGGTGCTGATCCTCATCCCGCCCGCTTCACACTCGGCTGCAAACCGCCCCAGTGCGCGCTGGAGGTCCTGATTTGATGAAGCCAACAGAACAACATCGTCTGCAAAGAGCAGAGATGATATTCTGAGGTTCCCAAACCGGACACCCTCCGGCCCCTGGCTGCGCCTAGAAATTCTGTCCATATAGGTAATGAACAGAACCGGTGACAAAGGGCAGCCCTGCCGGAGACCAACACGCACCGGGAACAGGTCTGACTTACTGCCGGCAATGCGAACCAAGCTCCTGCTGCAGTCATACAGGGAACGGACAGCCCTTAGTAGAGGGCCCCGGACCCCATACTCCCGGAGCACCCCCCACAGGGCACCACGAGGGACACGGTCGAACGCTTTCTCCAGGTCCACAAAGCACATGTGGACTGGTTGGGCGAACTCCCACAAACCCTCGAGCACCCGATGAAGGGTATAGAGCTGGTCCAGTGTTCCACGACCGGGACGAAAACCGCATTGTTCCTCCTGGATCCGAGGTTCGACTATCGGCCGAATCCTCCTCTCCAGCACCCTGGAATAGACCTTACCAGGGAGGCTGAGGAGTGTGATCCCTCTGTAATTGGAGCACACCCTCCGATCCCCCTTCTTGAAGAGAGGGACCACCACCCCGGTCTGCCAATCCAGAGGCACTGTCCCCGACCGCCACGCGATGTTGCAGAGACGTGTCAGCCAAGACAGCCCTACAACATCCAGAGACTTAAGGTACTCAGGACGAATCTCATCCACCCCTGGGGCCTTGCCACCGAGGAGCTTTCTAACCACCTCGGTGACTTCAGCCTGGGTGATGGACGAGCCCCCCTCCGAGTCCCCAGCCTCTGCTTCCTCATCGGAAGACGTAACGGTGGGATTGAGGAGATCCTCGAAGTACTCCTTCCACCGCCCGACCACATCCCCAGTCGAGGTCAGCAGCCCCCCACCCACACTGTAAACAGTGTTGGTGGAGCACTGCTTCCCCTTCCTGAGGCGCCGGATGGTTTGCCAGAATCTCTTCGAGGCCGACCGATAGTCCTCCTCCATGGCTTCTCCAAACTCCTCCCAAACCCGAGTTTTTGCCTCTGCGACTGCACGAGCTGCAGCACGCTTGGCCTGCCGGTACCTCTCAGCTGCCTCCGGAGTCCCACAAGCCAACAAGGCCAGATAGGACTCCTTCTTCAGCTTGACGGCATCCCTTACCTCCGGGCGCCACCACCGGGTTCGGGGATTGCCGCCGCGACAGGCACCAGAGACCTTACGGCCACAACTACGAGCAGCCGCATCGACAATGGAGGAGGAGAACATGGTCCACTCGGACTCCATGTCCCCTACCTCCCTCGGAATCTGGTTGAAGCTCTTCCGGAGGTGGGAGTTGAAGACCCTACTGACAGAGGGATCCACCAGACGTTCCCAACAGACCCTCACAACACGTTTGGGCCTGCCAGGCCTGACCGGCTTCTTCCCCTGCCAGCGGATCCAGCTCACCACCAGGTGGTGATCGGTTGACAGCTCAGCCCCTCTCTTCACCCGAGTGTCCGAGACACGCGGCCAGAGATCGGATGACACAACTACAAAGTCGATCATCGACCTCCTGCCTAGGGTGTCCTGGTGCCACGTGCACTTATGGACATCCTTGTGCTCGAACATGGTGTTCGTTATGGACAAACCGTAACTAGCACAGAAGTCCAATAACAGAACACCACTCGGGTTCCGATCGGGGAGGCCGTTCTTCCCCATCACCCCCACCCAGGTCTCACTGTCGTTACCCACGTGGGCGTTGAAGTCCCCCAGTAGAACAATGGAGTCCCCAGCCGGAGCACCATCTAGTACCCCTCCCTTTCAATGAATCTGAGTAAAACAAAATATATAATTTTTGGAAATAGAAAAGTTAGTGTCCATACCAGTCTAAAAATAAATGATATTGAAATTGAACGAGTTCAAGCAAATACATTTTTAGGAGTTATCATTGATGGAAAACTTGAATGGAAATCGCATATAAGTACATTAAAAACAAAATTGGCAAAAACCATTGCTGTAATTGGTAAAATGAAAACTATACTTGATAAAAAATCTCTTCTATTACTGTATAACTCCCTCATACTTCCTTACCTAAATTATGGCTTGGAAATATGGGGAAACAATTACAAATCCAATACTCATCCTATTTTTCTACTCCAAAAAAAGGCAATAAGAATCATCACTAAAGCAGATTTCTATGCACCAACAACCCCCATTTTTGTAGAGCTAAATCTATTGAAAATCCATGATCTTGTTGATCTAAATACTTTAGTAATAGTGTACAAAGCACATAATAATCTTCTCCCTCCAAACATCCAGCAGCTTTTTGAACACAGGGAAAGTCCGTATAACCTCAGAGGAACTGCCATATTCAAAAAAGCAAAAGCTAAAAAGAATAAAAAAAGTCGATGTATTTCTGTAAGAGGTGTTAATCTGTGGAACGATTTGGAAGATCATTTAAAACAGTCAAAAACAGTCAAAGCCTTCAGAAAGTTGTATAAATCTTCTATCATTCAAAAATATATAAGTTAAGGATGAACAAAGTAAGAAACTAGTGAAAAGACTTCAATAGATCCATAATGAATGAATTTAAATGACATGATTTAGTTAAAATAAATTAACGTAAAACAAAATGTATTTTTACATATATATTGGAGTGTTGAAATTTATGTTAAAATCAATTCTAAATACATGCTTATTTCTCATCTGTTTGACACTTGATATTGTTTACTATTAATGTTTGTGTTTGTTTTCTCGTGGAAGTCTGTGAATCGGGTTAGGCACAATAAGTTTTTTACTTCAGCCTAAACCCTTTCGGTCGTGTTGAGCACGAAATATTGAGATGCTTGTTTTATGTTTTAAAAGAATGAAAATGAATATGACCGAATAAACTACTACTACTATACCTCCAACAATAGTCTTAAGGTACGATCCACCTCCAACAATAGTCTTAAGGTACGATCCACCTCCAACAATAGTCTTAAGGTACGATCCACCTCCAACAATAGTCTAAGGTACGACCCACCTCCAACAATAATCTAAGGTACGACCCACCTCCAACAATAGTCTAAGGTACGACCCACCTCCAACAATAGTCTAAGGTACGACCCACCTCCAACAATAATCTAAGGTACGACCCACCTCCAACAATAATCTTAAGGTACGACCCACCTCCAACAATAGTCTAAAATACGATCCACCTCCAACAATAATCTAAGGTACGACCCACCTCCAACAATAGTCTAAAATACGATCCACCTCCAACAATAATCTTAAGGTACGACCCACCTCCAACAATAGTCTAAAATACGATCCACCTCCAACAATAATCTAAGGTACGACCCACCTCCAACAATAGTCTAAGGTACGACCCACCTCCAACAATAGTCTAAGGTACGACCCACCTCCAACAATAATCTAAGGTACGACCCACCTCCAACAATAATCTAAGGTACGACCCACCTCCAACAATGATCTAAAGTACGACCCACCTCCAACAATAATCTAAGGTACGACCCACCTCCAACAATAGTCTTAAGGTACGACCCACCTCCAACAATGATCTAAGGTACGACCCACCTCCAACAATAGTCTTAAGGTACGACCCACCTCCAAAAATAATCTAAGGTACGACCCACCTCCAACAATAGTCTAAGGTACGACCCACCTCCAACAATAGTCTAAGGTACGATCCACCTCCAACAATAATCTAAGGTACGATCCACCTCCAACAATAGTCTAAGGTACGACCCACCTCCAACAATAATCTAAGGTACGACCCACCTCCAACAATGATCTAAGGTACGACCCACCTCCAACAATAGTCTAAGGTACGACCCACCTCCAACAATAGTCTAAGGTACGACCCACCTCCAACAATGATCTAAGGTACGACCCACCTCCAACAATAGTCTTAAGGTACGACCCACCTCCAACAATGATCTAAGGTACGACCCACCTCCAACAATAGTCTTAAGGTACGACCCACCTCCAACAATAATCTAAGGTACGACCCACCTCCAACAATAGTCTAAGGTACGACCCACCTCCAACAATAATCTAAGGTACGATCCACCTCCAACAATAGTCTAAGGTACGACCCACCTCCAACAATAGTCTAAAATACGACCCACCTCCAACAATGATCTAAGGTACGACCCACCTCCAACAATGATCTAAGGTACGACCCACCTCCAACAATGATCTAAGGTACGACCCACCTCCAACAATGATCTAAGGTACGAAAACCCGAAGTACACCCTTTGCAAGTGGACAAAATGGGTGAAATCTGGTGAAATGAAGTGAAAAGAGTGAACTGTTCTTTCCTCAGGCTGATGCAGCACATGCTGACCCACTGGAGGCCTGGAAACCGCAGCGGCGACGAAGTGAAATCGTGTAAATTCTGTTACCGACACTTTAGCTCCGCCCCCGAGCTGCAGACGCACCTGGACCAGGTGCATGGCCCCACCCCTTGCAGCAGTAAGAGCCAACCACACGCCGCTGTGTTTTAAACTATAAAGTCTGAATTATTTCGTTTCTTCTGTTCAAAAGAGTAAGCATGATTTTGAACTGGGCCGGACCGATATATCGGGCCGATATTTGGGCGTTTTCATTTTTGACTCTCGACCAAAAGTGATAGACTTCCCGTTTTTGCTTTAAAATGAGCCTCAGAGGAGAAACGTCGCGGAGAAAATTGGTCACAAGTTTGTGTACCTATTGTATATGTTTTATGATGTTGACTTTTGCGTATCATCTCAGAACCATCAGAGACAGAGACTTGCTGTTTTTTTGTTTTGGAATTTGCTAATTTTTCTATTTTATATAAGCTCCTTCTGAAGAACCAACTAAACATGAATGTCCTGAATAAATCAGCCCTATGCCCCTCATACAGCGCCCCCTGCTGTCCCAGTTTAACACTGACATGTTTGAAGCTTCACACACGAGGATTATAGAGCAGACAGTTTGGTGCTGATCGACCTCAGAAAAACCCACATCGACCTCTGTTGGAGCTATTTCTATATATTTCTAGGATTGAAACTTTTACTATGATAATAAATGTTTAACTATAGGCTATTTGAGAGAGAAATACTTACTTTAAATATCGGCTGTCGGCTAACCCCTCATATTCGTCAGACGCTAGTTTTTATAAGAAGCCGTGACTAACATGAAGCCCTTTAGATCTACATCTACCCAGCCCAGTTGCCCGTATTTTAGGCTTCCCTGTGATGAGCATTTCCTGGATGACTGAGAGCCTGTGTGTGTTGCAGAATCAGAATTGCTTTCATTGCCATTGTTAGTGAACAGATTCACAATCAGGAATTTTCTTTGGTTCAACAAAAACTTCAGAACTATAAAAGACTAAGGACATGCGTAAAGTAGATTAAAATAAACTATGATAAAGACAATTTGACACAGAACCACAGCGTGAGTGTATTCACAGATGTGGATCTGAGTGTGGACAGACCACACAGTGACATAGAGCAGTGTTTCCCAAAGTGGGGGTCGAGCTGTCAAGTCTCCCGTTCTCGCCGGGAAACTACCATAATTTGACCCGTCTTGGAGCTTGGTGGAGCTCGTGGGACAGCTCGCAAAAATGGAAAATGTCCCAAAACGTATTAAAATTCATAAAGCCCTGGGTGAGGGTCTCCAAATGATTTCAAGATGAAATAAAAATGCTACTGTTTTAGTATATATTTTTGTGTAAAACAGCATATCAGTCTTGAAATCCATCCAATTATTCAAAACACACTTTTTAAATACATATTAAACTTGATTTTGTTTAATTTATTTTTATTTTTTCTGCCCGAAAGCAGCGTAAGAGGCAGTAACTTTATACAATGGGGGTCTCGAGTTGTTTACGTGCCAATATTTGGGATCCCAGCCTAAAAACTGCAAAAAAACCTGGGAACCCTGTAGTAGAGCAGGCTATTACATTCATGAGTTGACTGAGAGCTTGTGTGTGTTTCCTGGACGACTGTGAGCCTGTGTGTGTGTTGCAGGTCTGTGCAAAATCTGTGAGTGGGCATTCGACAACGAGCCTCTGTTTCTGAACCACATGAAAACCAACCACAAACCGGGAGAGATGCCCTACGTCTGTCAGGTAAGACAATTTTGGATTAAAAAGCACAATAAACGGTTTAAGTTCCATAAACTGCTCAAACGGCTCAAAGACCTGGAGTCCCTGAAATCCTATTAAAATTAATTGGCATAATTCCCCATACACACTAATGGAACAAATTCCCAATCCTGTAGAAAAAAAACCCTGGAAAACTGCAAAAGGCGGAATTCTTCTGAAAACTGACAAGTTGCGGCAGCTGAACATGCACTGATAAAAATGGCTGAAAACCATGAATTTGCGGAGGCCTTATTAAGTCAATGGGAAAAATTGCGGAAAATCCGTAAATTGCAGAAGTCAAAAAAGTCAGCAATAATCTCCTAAACATACGGTAGGGATACGGTAAGGTACAACTCGTAGAAATTGCTGAAAGCTGTGAAAGCTGCAGAAAATCCGGAAAAATATACAATAAAGAACATGAAAACCAATTATTGAGTGCGGAAAAATACTTTTATTTTTTTGATTCCAAACTGGTTTAGTTTAACAGTGCCCAGCGCTACATGAGCGAGGCCTAACGTGCCGCTTCATTCCCTGTGTTTGCTTAAGTTTGCTGGTTCTGCCGTTTCAGATCTGCTTGTATCGCTCGTCCTTTTACTCCGACGTCATCCAGCACTTCGCCATGTCGCACCACAAGACCCGCTTCCTGCTCTGTGTCTTCTGCCTCAAAGTCCACAAGAACCCGGCCTCATATCAGCAACACCTGATGCTGCACCAGGTGAGCCCCGCCCCTGTGTCAGCCCCGCCCCTATGTCAACGCCAGCTATTAAGCCTGACAGACCCTTTTATAAACTCCACTGTCCTTCCAGGCTCTATGCTTGATTTTATTTCTAGTTATGGAATGAAGTTTGTTTTCTTCCTTCCTTCAGTATACTGTAAACTCAAACATTTGTGGAAAAACACTGAGCATTTAATTATAAAAGATTTGTTTCAATATCAAGAACTTTCAGGCTAGGAACCTGACCCTGTAGGAGACCCTACAATTGGGGAAATTTGCCGATAAATTCGTCCCTGCGAAGAATTTGGATGCTACAAATATGTAAGGAAAGTTAGGAAATGAGTTTGGACCACAACTAACATTTTTATTTAGTGGCTTCCTCTTTCATGGTTATGAAAAAAAACAGGTATATGGCCTTTAAAGTTCGGGCTAAGGTTAGGTTGGAGTTAGTTCTGGTTAGGGTCAGGTTTACGGTTTGTTTGGATTAGTTAAGGGTTAGGGTTGTTTTGTTGAAGTCATGTGGAGTCATTGTTGGAGCTCCACGTGTCATTGGCTGCTAATGTCGACAAATGGGCTTTCCCCTCCAAAGAAAAAAAAATCACATCCTGGCCTTTTAGTCTGTTTCCTCTTCGTCCTCAGAGTGAGGCGTTTCACTGTAACCTTCAGTCTGTTTCCTCTCCGTCCTCAGAGTGAGGCGTTTCACTGTAACCTTCAGTCTGTTTCCTCTTCGTCCTCAGAGTGAGGCGTTTCACTGTAACCTTCAGTCTGTTTCCTCTTCGTCCTCAGAGTGAGGCGTTTCACTGTAACCTTCAGTCTGTTTCCTCTTCGTTCCTCAGAGTGAGGCGTTTCACTGTAACCTTCAGTCTGTTTCCTCTTCGTCCTCAGAGTGAGGCGTTTCACTGTAACCTTCAGTCTGTTTCCTCTTCGTCCTCAGAGTGAGGCGTTTCACTGTAACCTTCAGTCTGTTTCCTCTCCGTCCTCAGAGTGAGGCGTTTCACTGTAACCTTCAGTCTGTTTCCTCTTCGTTCCTCAGAGTGAGGCGTTTCACTGTAACCTTCAGTCTGTTTCCTCTCTTCGTCCTCAGAGTGAGGCGTTTCACTGTAACCTTCAGTCTGTTTCCTCTCTCCGTCCTCAGAGTGAGGCGTTTCACTGTAACCTTCAGTCTGTTTCCTCTTCGTCCTCAGAGTGAGGCGTTTCACTGTAACCTTCAGTCTGTTTCCTCTTCGTCCTCAGAGTGAGGCGTTTCACTGTAACCTTTAGTCTGTTTCCTCTTCGTCCTCAGAGTGAGGCGTTTCACTGTAACCTTCAGTCCGTTTCCTCTTCGTCCTCAGAGTGAGGCGTTTCACTGTAACCTTCAGTCTGTTTCCTCTCTTCGTCCTCAGAGTGAGGCGTTTCACTGTAACCTTCAGTCTGTTTCCTCTCTTCGTCCTCAGAGTGAGGCGTTTCACTGTAACCTTCAGTCTGTTTCCTCTTCGTTCCTCAGAGTGAGGCGTTTCACTGTAACCTTCAGTCTGTTTCCTCTTCGTCCTCAGAGTGAGGCGTTTCACTGTAACCTTCAGTCTGTTTCCTCTCTTCGTCCTCAGAGTGAGGCGTTTCACTGTAACCTTCAGTCTGTTTCCTCTTCGTCCTCAGAGTGAGGCGTTTCACTGTAACCTTCAGTCTGTTTCCTCTCTTCGTCCTCAGAGTGAGGCGTTTCACTGTAACCTTCAGTCTGTTTCCTCTCTTCGTCCTCAGAGTGAGGCGTTTCACTGTAACCTTCAGTCTGTTTCCTCTCTTCGTCCTCAGAGTGAGGCGTTTCACTGTAACCTTCAGTCTGTTTCCTCTCTCCGTCCTCAGAGTGAGGCGTTTCACTGTAACCTTCAGTCTGTTTCCTCTCTTCGTCCTCAGAGTGAGGCGTTTCACTGTAACCTTCAGTCTGTTTCCTCTCTCCGTCCTCAGAGTGAGGCGTTTCACTGTAACCTTCAGTCTGTTTCCTCTTCGTCCTCAGAGTGAGGCGTTTCACTGTAACCTTCAGTCTGTTTCCTCTTCGTCCTCAGAGTGAGGCGTTTCACTGTAACCTTCAGTCTGTTTCCTCTCTTCGTCCTCAGAGTGAGGCGTTTCACTGTAACCTTCAGTCTGTTTCCTCTTCGTCCTCAGAGTGAGGCGTTTCACTGTAACCTTCAGTCTGTTTCCTCTCTTCGTCCTCAGAGTGAGGCGTTTCACTGTAACCTTCAGTCTGTTTCCTCTTCGTCCTCAGAGTGAGGCGTTTCACTGTAACCTTCAGTCTGTTTCCTCTCTTCGTCCTCAGAGTGAGGCGTTTCACTGTAACCTTCAGTCTGTTTCCTCTTCGTCCTCAGAGTGAGGCGTTTCACTGTAACCTTCAGTCTGTTTCCTCTCCGTCCTCAGAGTGAGGCGTTTCACTGTAACCTTCAGTCTGTTTCCTCTTCGTCCTCAGAGTGAGGCGTTTCACTGTAACCGCTGCAGACTCCAGTTCGTCGTCCTCCGAGAGAAACTCCATCACAAGGCGGAGCATCACAGAAGCTTCAGGCGCCCGGCGCGGCTCGAGGGGCTTCCACCCGGGTCAAAGGTAACTCCACTAACTCTGCGTGTGAAACGTGTTCATGAACTCGTGACACTGCACAGATGTCTCATCTGACTCACTGGAGCTCCAAAAGCGTTGTTCAAACCGTGCGTGGCTTTAAACATGTGATTTATACATTAATCATGAATAAAATAAGACACGTATGTCCCTGTTACAGAGAGAGAGCAAACGTGTCTCTTTTTGCAGTGTTTTTTATTTATTTTTAGTACAACTTTGATTTAGTAATGTCTTGCCCGAAGGCATTGACGGCTTGGTTCATGAATATTAAAACATAGTATAAAAAATCAGCCTATGCTTAATGTCCATCGTTTATTATTAAAATGGTCTAAAGTAGGACAGTCCCACAGTTCTGGAGTTTTGTTTAATACATTTTGTTTTGTTGCAAATAGGAATGGAGAACGTTCCAGACTGTGCAGCTGCCAGGTCTAACAAAAACAGCACAGCATGAGAATCTTTTCTCCATTTATGGTAGAGATGGCTGAACGGATCAGTAGGGGAATAACATAAGGGTTATCCGAAATCCGAATTGCAAAGCTGATATTAAGTTGTTTGTACACAGAAACTCTAACCGTTTTTTGTTGATGACCAACTCTACTATGTTCCCCACGTTTTTATATTATTGAAATTGGCCGATAATTTTGCGGATCTGACCGGTTACCCTTGTTTTTGTAGATCGGTGTCACGTGTGCCGTTTACTAGGCTTGGGGCAGAAGTCCAGTATCAATATCTTCAGTGAAGGTACTTGATTCATCTTCTGTACTCAGTAGTTGATGTTTTCGAACGTTTCGCCTCTCATCCAAAAGGCTTCGTCAGCGACAAAGGTCCCACTCTGGACGCAGCTGAATATATAGACCAATGGGGAGGAGTTGGGGTTGGCCAGGCTCCTCCCCTCTAATCACAGCTACTCCTGTGGAGAGTGAACACCTTTGAAGTAGAGCGTCTCTAACGATCTGCTCACCTCAGTATCGGTCAGTCCTGTCCTATTCATAGATGATCACTGCCCAGTATCTGTCCTATTCATAGATGATCACTGCCCAGTATCTGTCCTATTCATGGCTGATCACTGCTAATTACCTGCCTATGGTTCTTTAGTTGGCTGAGGTGCCGTCCCCTTGGACGTGCCCTGTCGGTTTCCCCTGAAGGAGATTGGAGTAAAGTAACGGAAGATTAAATCTGAGCCGCCATTCCGGTTCATGGAAGGATTTTCTTTCTTGACAATTTTTTTTTTCTGTTTCATTGTTCTTGATGCTTTATTATGCCTTTTTGTCTTGTTTATTATCCATTTTATGTGAAGCACTTTGGGCAGCTGTGGCTGTAAATGTGCTATAGAAATAAACTTGACCTTGAGTAGCTGTGATTAGAGGGGAGGAGCCGGGCCAACCCCAACTCCTCCTTGTGGTCTTTTATCTACAGTAAGGCTGAGCAGGACTTTAGTCCGCTGACGAAGCCTTTTGGATGAGAGGTGAAACGTTGGAAGACTTCAACTACTGAGTACAGAAGTTGACTCAAGTACCTTCATTGAAGATGGACAACTCCTGTACGACTGAGAACTTACACAGACATCCAGTATCAATAGACCTTTTGAATAGAATGTACAGAGTTGTTGCTAAAGCTTCGTGGCAGTTTCTCAAAACCAGGTTGGTTAATCTTTCTGGACCAGTGCAGTTTGAGGGATCAAGCGCAGCCAATGCCTTAAAAAATGTCCATTTGGTCAAAATGGACGTTGGAGAGAACGTTGGATGTATTGGTAGAGGTGGGAACAAGATGTTAGAGTTGGGCTTCTGTCCTTTAGACGTAAAATAGTTAAGAGATGTTGCTTTTGTGAAGTTACAAGACGCAGAAGCATCTGCTGTATTTATTGTGGGGATGGCATCAGTTACTTTGATACCAACAAAGAGCTTTCTTGCCAATTTGTGCAATTTTTTGGAAGTATTAGCCGAGTACGCCATTTGTTCCATTATTTTGTTAACATCCTTTTTTGTTTCTTGCAGATATACTTTGAGTTTATTGCAAGCAGTCTGATATAAGTCGTATGCCCGTGAGGTTATAGAGAGTGTATAGTCTTTCCAAGCTCTTGCTTTCTTTGATTTGAGTTCAGCAAAGGTCTTATCGCGGCATAGTTTGTCTTTGGTGAAAGTTTGAGGTAATGGTATTTTCTTAGCGCATACATTCAAAAGCAAGGAATAGGTTGTAATGAAACTTTGCCAGTATTTCTCAATAGAATTGCTGTCAAGTGTCGATTTCCAGTCCACATTATTAAAGAGATCATTGAGTTTGTTACATGAGTGGATCCAGTGGATCGAGTTGCTCATATTAATAGCGAGTTGGCGACAGACATGAGTTTAACGTGCTTCACCTGAAGCCTGACCATGGTTTCTCTGTCACTGCACCTCTCGTCCCTCCAAACAACGTTTACAGCGCCTCCTGTCTGTCACAGAGACTCGCCTCGGAGTGCGTTCTCTCGTGAAAAATAAAGGCATCAAAGCGTCTCGTGTGCGTTGGCCTTTAGAGTGACTTACATTAAATGTTTCATTATTCAGAAACCTAAACCTTTGAGTAAATGACCTTCGTTACTTAGCACCAGGCTGATATTTGTTCATAAGTTTTACTTGGTGGCCTTAGAAAAGCCTATATAGGACCTCTGCCAATATGCTCGGTCGATTTTTCTAAATGTCTGATTTATAATCCTGTAAAAACATAAACACTTGACTCCAGCAATGACCGGTTTTATTTTATTACTTTAGGTGATTCAATCATAGTTTCTGGCCCAGCAGCTGTTAGCATTAGCATATACTGTTGCTAGCCACGGCATTTAACGCGGTGATCAAAAATACAATTGTGGAGGTTAAAACTAATCTCCATGTTCTGAGCTTCAAAATTGAATCTCCCACCGTTTCACTTCCCGTCTGTTTGGACAGTCGGCAAAATGAGGAGAGAGTGAACTTTGGAAGTAACTGATCAGGTTCCTCCTGATTGGACCTGACAGGTCAGTTCACAGGAAGAGCCCGTCTCATTGGTTAAAGTGGATTCTGATTTGTGTCAGCAAAGGGCGGGACTTTAGAAAATACATTTATCTATGTTCAACTCCACAGAGTAACATGCTATGATCGGATTATATGCATGCCCTATAGCCTCATAGTTTAACGTTCTTAGCTTATTGTTTATCTTAATTCTGTGTTATATGTTTTATGTCGCACGTCTGAAGTGCCCGTTTCCCTCCATACCCTTTATTTATTGTATTGTATTTTTTGTTTATCCAAAGCTGTACCACGGTCCTTATTATTGGTTTTGCCCCAATAAGCTTTATTAGCTTATATTAATAAATCAAATCAGAAATGAACACGCCCCTCGATGCCCCGCCCACCGGCCCTGCAGCAGAGAGCGCCTGCAGCAGTGAGCGCCTGCAGCAGAGAGCGCCTGCAGCAGTGAGCACCTGCAGCAGTGAGCGCCTGCAGCAGTGAGCACCTGCAACAGAGGGCGCCTGCAGCAGAGAGCGCCTGCAGCAGAGAGCGCCTGCAGCAGTGAGCGCCTGCAGCAGTGAGCACCTGCAGCAGTGAGCGCCTGCAGCAGTGAGCACCTGCAACAGAGGGCGCCTGCAGCAGAGAGCGCCTGCAGCAGAGAGCGCCTGCAGCAGTGAGCACCTGCAGCAGTGAGCGCCTGCAGCAGTGAGCACCTGCAGCAGTGAGCGCCTGCAGCAGTGAGCGCCTGCAGCAGTGAGCACCTGCAACAGAGGGCGCCTGCAGCAGAGGGCGCCTGCAGCAGTGAGCGCCTGCAGCAGTGAGCGCCTGCAGCAGTGAGCACCTGCAACAGAGGGCGCCTGCAGCAGAGAGCGCCTGCAGCAGTGAGCGCCTGCAGCAGAGGGCGCCTGCAGCAGAGGGCGCCTGCAGCAGTGAGCGCCTGCAGCAGAGAGCGCCTGCAGCAGAGGGCGCCTGCAGCAGTGAGCGCCTGCAGCAGAGAGCGCCTGCAGCAGAGAGCGGAGGAAGTGAGAGCAGAGGCCTCTCCTACACAGAACAATCTCCACACCTTGTGCTTCAGATCACTCTTTATGTTTTTATCTGTCGGCCTCATAATCGTGGACTAATGAGGCCGACAGTTTTGTATGTGAGCTAAAATAGCAAGCGGCATCGAGAGGCTCTCGCGGGCCACGCCTCCCTTAGTAAGGCAAGGCAAGTTTATTTGTAGAGCACAATTCATACACAAGGCAATTCAAAGTGCTTCACAGTTGCATAAAGTTACAAGAAAACAGATCAAATCAATCATTAAAACATCAACATAAACATTCATCAATGACAGTAAAAGTCCAGAGTGCAGATAAAATACTTTCAGTTTTCATCTGCTCGGGTAAAAAGAGCTGTTTCCAGCCTGGATTTGAACATTGTCAGAGTTGAGGCCTGTCTCACATCCTCATGAAGACTGTTCCAGATTTGAGCTTTAGCCTCAGCGTGTTTAGTCCTGACTCTGGAACCACCAGGAGACCCCTCCCTGAAGTTCTCAGGGCCCGAGATGGTTCATACGGCTCTAACATGTCAGAGATGGACTTTGGGGCTAAACCATGAAAAGACTTGTTCACAAGCAGAGCTGTTTTAAATTCTATTCTCTGAGCGACAGGAAGCCAGTGCAGGGACCGGAGCACTGGACTAATACGGTGGTATTTCCTGGTTCTTGTCAGGACTCGAGCAGCAGCGTTCTGGATGTTCTGCAGCTCTAACGGCTCGTTTAGAAAGGCCAGTGAGCAGCCGTTACAGTAGTCTAACCTGCTGGAGACAAACGCATGGATGAGTGTCTCCAAGTCTGGTTTTGACACTATTCCTCTGATCTCAATGTTTCTCAGATGGTAAAAAGCTGATGATGTTATTGCTTTAATGTGGCTGTTTAAGTTCAGGTCTGAGTCCATGATTACTCCGAGACTTCTAACCTGATGTTTTGGTTTTAGAGAGAGAGACTCAAGGTGACAGAGAGTATCTACAGACCCATGTTCACCTGTATCAGTGACAGAGAGTATCTACAGGTTCACCTGTATCAGTGACAGAGAGTATCTACAGGCCCATGTTCACCTGTATCAGTGACAGAGAGTATCTACAGGCCCGTGTTCACCTGTATCAGTGACAGAGAGTATCTACAGGCCCATGTTCACCTGTATCAGTGACAGAGAGTATCTACAGGCCCATGTTCACCTGTATCAGAGACAGAGAGTATCTACAGGCCCATGTTCACCTGTATCAGTGACAGAGAGTATCTACAGGCCCATGTTCACCTGTATCAGTGACAGAGAGTATCTACAGGCCCATGTTCACCTGTATCAGTGACAGAGTATCTACAGGCCCATGTTCACCTGTATCAGTGACAGAGAGTATCTACAGGCCCATGTTCACCTGTATCAGTGACAGAGAGTATCTACAGACCCGTGTTCACCTGTATCAGTGACAGAGAGTATCTACAGGCCCATGTTCACCTGTATCAGTGACAGAGAGTATCTACAGGCCCATGTTCACCTGTATCAGTGACAGAGAGTATCTACAGACCCATGTTCACCTGTATCAGTGACAGAGAGTATCTACAGACCCAAGTTCACCTGTATCAGTGACAGAGAGTATCTACAGGCCCATGTTCACCTGTATCAGTGACAGAGAGTATCTACAGGCCCACGTTCACCTGTATCAGTGACAGAGAGTATCTACAGGCCCATGTTCACCTGTATCAGTGACAGAGAGTATCTACAGGCCCATGTTCACCTGTATCAGAGACAGAGAGTATCTACAGACCCATGTTCACCTGTATCAGTGACAGAGAGTATCTACAGGCCCCTGTTCACCTGTATCAGTGACAGAGAGTATCTACAGGCCCATGTTCACCTGTATCAGAGACAGAGAGTATCTACAGGTAGATCTGAGTGTCATCTGCGTAGTTGTGGTACGACACATTGTTGCTGTTTATTAGCTGACCCAATGGAAGCATGTACAAGTTGAATAAGAGGGGTCCCAAGATTGACCCCTGGGGGACCCCACAGGTCATGAAAATTTTGTCTGAGACACAGTTGCCAATTTCGACAAAGTACGTCCTATCCTCCAGATAGGACTTGGACCAGTTTAGCGCAGTACCAGAGATTCCCACCCAGTTTTCTAACCTGTGAAGTAAGATCCCGTGGTCCATTGTGTCAAAGGCTCAGGTCCAGCAGAACTAAACCTGAGACCTTACCTGCGTTGGTGTTCATACGGATATCATTTGTCACCTTGATCAGAGCTGTCTCAGTGCTGTGGTGGGGCCTAAAACCTGACTGGAAAGTATCAAACACATTGTTAGAGAGGAGAAAGTAAGTGAGCTGCTGATATATTACTTTCTCCAGGACTTTTCCTAAGAATGGCAGGTTTGATATGGGCCGGTAGTTGTTCAGTATCTTGGGATCAAGGCTGCTCTTCTTTAGAAGAGGCTTAATGACCGCGGGTTTCAAAGCCTTTGGAAATGCTCCCGTCTCAAATGAAATGTTGACTAACTGAACAAGTTGTGGTAACAAGCTGGTCAGCACAGACTTCAGAAATCTAGTGGGTAATTCATCAAGGCAGCATGAACTCAGACCGGAGATAACCTCTTCCATTGTTTTGTCAGTAACAGGTGTGAAATGTGTCAGCTCAAGGTGTTTATCTGGTGGCAGGGTTGCTATTTGTGTTGTTGAAATTATGGCATTTTTAATGCCTTGGACTTTGTCATAAAAAAATATTGCAAACTCATTGCACTTAGATGTAGAGATTAGTTCTAAGGGCAGTGAAACTGGAGGGTTAGTTAATCTGTTCACTGTGGAAAACAGAACACAAGAATTGTTTCTGCAGTGATGATTTTAGAGAAGAACTTCTCCCTTTCTCCACGCAAGATCTGGTTGAACTCACAAAGCACTTCTTTGTTTATCTCAAAATGAACCTGGAGCTTTGACTTGCGCCATTTCCGTTCGGCTTTTCGGCACTCCCTTTTCTGTGCCCTGACCGAATCTTCACTTCTCCAAGGTGCCTTTTGTCTATTGTTAACCATTTTAACCTTGACAGGAGCAATAGTGTCCAAAACATTTAAGACGCTTGATGTGTAAGAGTCCAACAGATTATCAACATTAGAACATGGGGCAATAGTGCCTCCATTGCCGCGCCATAACCCTGCCGAAAGCGCTACCCGCGGCCACACTACATTTTATTGCCCTGATGTGCCATAAATCTTTGTCAGTAAACATCCAAACTACATTTTTAGCCTCTCCATGTGGATAATGGCTCCAACCTGCAGAGGGCGCTAGCGCGCCCAAATACTTTTTTATTCCACAAGCAGCAACGGACGGCCCTGACAGCCCGTACTTTAATGACTACAAGCACAATACAGAGGGCGCTAACGTGCTGTAATTGTGTATAATGTGAAATGTATGTGTCAATCCCATTAGAATAACATGGGGGGCCTCGGTTGTCTCCATGGCAACACCGTACAAAATACGGTATGGGTCTTATTGGCTTTTTTGACTGGGATGCCATCAACTATTTTTGTGCCTAACTTCATCCATTTCCGAGTAACCTTTTTTTTTTTTCCAATAATGCATTTTTTTCTTCTCAGCCTAGAGGGGGCGCTATCGCGCCCAATGTAACTTTTTTACATTTGCTGTGTCTAAGGCGAAAGATCAATACAATGTATGTTTCCGATTTTTTATCGGAGTTTGTTTGTGCGAATGGGGGCAATTTGTAGTTTTCGATGGATCGCAAAATTCTTGGTAAAGTTTTACGTGAAGACAAACTGTAAAACGTGGATAACTTTGATGCCACATCTGGAGATGAGCTGGAGCTCATCTGGTGAAACGTTCTAGGAGGAGTTCGTTAAAATGTGACGTCAGCGAAAATGCTGACTCAGCATTTTCCAACCTTCCTGTCAAAATGGCGGACTTCCGGTTTGTCAGGGGGCGTGGCCACAGTAATGTTTTTGGTTTGTTGGACGAATGTCTGCACCGAATCCCGTCGCTCTACGACAAAGTTGACGTTGGCCCCGTAGGCGTAATGTATTTTCACTTTTGTAGGTGGCGCTGTCGCGCCAGTCCCCCCCCCCCCCCCCCCCCCACCAATACGACAAACATATTTGAATACATTTTTTTTTGTGAGTTTTTGACTATGTTCAGGGGGTCAAATTCAGGGGGTGCGATTACAATAGGCCCCGCCCCTCTGTAGTGACAGGTAGCCAGTGCAGAGACCGGAGCACTGGACTAATATGGTGGTACTTCCTGGTTCTGGATGTTCTGTGAGCAGCCGTTACAGTATCTAACCTGCTGGAGACACACGCATGGATGAGTGTCTTCCTCTGATGTTTACTCGCTGTCGTTGCAGGTGACCATCCGGACCATCGGGCGCCGGCGGCCGATCCATCCGTCTGAAGTGTCTCGCACCTTCCCTCCAAACCCCGCCCCCTGTGTCGTAAACCCCGCCCACTCCAACATGATCCAGCCAATCAGCATCAAGTCCGAACCTCAGCCCATCCTCCTTCGAAAGCCCCTCCCTTTCCAGCGCAGGATCCTCCCCCTGGACCAGGGCTCGTCGCATACGTCTCTGTGGCGCTGCGTGGAGTGTTTCGACCTGGTGGGGGCGCTGTCGGCTCACTATCCCACCTGTGTGCGCTGTTTACTGTGTCCCTATGCCACCTGCTGCTCCAGAGCCTACGCCAGTCACATGATCCAGTACGTAAAGGTTTTTATATGTTCATCTGTACCGGGGAGCCACCTGCTGCTCCTACGCCAGTCACATGATCCAGTACGTAAAGGTTTATATATATGTTCATCTGTACCGGGGAGCCACCTGCTGCTCCAGAGCCTACGCCAGTCACATGATCCAGTACGTAAAGGTTTATATATGTTCATCTGTACCGGGGAGCCACCTGCTGCTCCAGAGCCTACGCCAGTCACATGATCCAGTACGTAAAGGTTTATATATGTTCATCTGTACCGGGGAGCCACCTGCTGCTCCTACGCCAGTCACATGATCCAGTACGTAAAGGTTTATATATGTTCATCTGTACCGGGGAGCCACCTGCTGCTCCAGAGCCTACGCCAGTCACATGATCCAGTACGTAAAGGTTTTTATATGTTCATCTGTACCGGGGAGCCACCTGCTGCTCCAGAGCCTACGCCAGTCACATGATCCAGTACGTAAAGGTTTATATATGTTCATCTGTACCGGGGAGCCACCTGCTGCTCCAGAGCCTACGCCAGTCACATGATCCAGTACGTAAAGGTTTTTATATGTTCATCTGTACCGGGGAGCCACCTGCTGCTCCTACGCCAGTCACATGATCCAGTACGTAAAGGTTTTTATATGTTCATCTGTACCGGGGAGCCACCTGCTGCTCCAGAGCCTACGCCAGTCACATGATCCAGTACGTAAAGGTTTATACATGTTCATCTGTACCGGGGAGCCACCTGCTGCTCCTACGCCAGTCACATGATCCAGTACGTAAAGGTTTATATATGTTCATCTGTACCGGGGAGCCACCTGCTGCTCCTACGCCAGTCACATGATCCAGTACGTAAAGGTTTATACATGTTCATCTGTACCGGGGAGCCACCTGCTGCTCCAGAGCCTACGCCAGTCACATGATCCAGTACGTAAAGGTTTTTATATGTTCATCTGTACCGGGGAGCCACCTGCTGCTCCTACGCCAGTCACATGATCCAGTACGTAAAGGTTTATATATGTTCATCTGTACCGGGGAGCCACCTGCTGCTCCAGAGCCTACGCCAGTCACATGATCCAGTACGTAAAGGTTTATATATGTTCATCTGTACTAGGGCTGAACGATTTTGAGAAATAATCTAATTGCGATTTTTTTTCTTCAATATTGCGATTGCGATTAAATAGCGATTATTGTTGCAAGGTCCTCTTCTCATGTATTTTTCACCTAACACAAGCAATAAATCAGCCTGTTTCATAATAAACAATATTTGAAGTGAAAATTGCAACAAAATTGTTGCTTGACCTATTCAAAATGTGTGTGGACTGCACTTCTTAAACTGTCTGAACTTAACAGTACAGTCTATAAATAAATGCTAAATTATATAGATATTAAAAAAAAAATAACTCACTGATCCAGTCAGTAACATCACCCAGACTAAAGTGCAGGAAAGTAAGAACAAACGTCTGCTTTAACTAGTTGGAAAAGTTTTAGGAAATCAAACTCCCAATTAATACAAAATAAGCTATTTAATTTATTAAATAGTACTTTATTATTTCGGCCAATCAAATCCCAGTCTGAGCTGCTACTCGTAGTTGCTTCAGATGCGCGTTATTGAAGGACACGGAGAGGCCAGATGGAGCACACGCCAAAACACAGTGGAATTAAGAGCAGCATTTTGGTTTTGGGATGTAACTTTGGACAATATGAAGAAATAAAAAAAACACTGACACAAGGAGACGGGACATGAGGTCAAACACAGACACGTCTCTTTGACTCGCAGCCATTTAGTGACATTTCAGCTTAAACAGCAAAATAAGACCTGACACGGACTCCTGCCTCGGATCCTAGTTACCAACCCTTTTCAAACAGCAGTTTAGTGTTTATATCTAGCGTCTGTACGACCTACGGAGCGGATATGCGGTAGATGCAAAGGTAAATAAAGGCACATCGCCTCCGCGGATACTTAATGGTCATGAAACGTCATTATGCTTTTGAGATAAGTTCTTTATCCACAACATTCCCAAACATAAGCCCCCTAAACTGAGCCACAAACGACGCTTTACTTTTTACAATCAGCACAGACTCACCTATATATGTCTGTGGAGGCAGAGGCGTAGAATCCGGAGGTGAGGGAGTTTCTGTGATCACCAGAGCGTGTAGTAGCGGCGACGGAATGGCGTGATTAGCACTGTGGCTAACGCAATGCTAACGGAGAAAAGCAATATTCCTTCGCGGTGGCTGCATGATAAAAGCTGATATTTTCACTGTACATCCACAATCTACCGCGCACCTTAACTAGACTGAGACGTAAACAAAAGCACGCGACGGAGCGGACTTTGCTGACATATCTCGTTGCTCTATTTACTTCCCAAATCGCGTGCCCTGCGATTACGAAATCGCGTTGTGTAATATCGCGATAAAATTGCAAATTCAATTAATCGTTCAGCCCTAATCTGTACCGGGGAGCCACCTGCTGCTCCAGAGCCTACGCCAGTCACATGATCCAGTACGTAAAGGTTTTTATATGTTCATCTGTACCGGGGAGCCACCTGCTGCTCCAGAGCCTACGCCAGTCACATGATCCAGT
This sequence comes from Proterorhinus semilunaris, assembly GCA_021464625.1. NCBI lineage: Eukaryota > Metazoa > Chordata > Actinopteri > Gobiiformes > Gobiidae > Proterorhinus > Proterorhinus semilunaris. The sequence continues at coordinate 43,012 of CM038350.1, read as the reverse complement.
ACGTAAAGGTTTATATATGTTCATCTGTACCGGGGAGCCACCTGCTGCTCCAGAGCCTACGCCAGTCACATGATCCAGTACGTAAAGGTTTTTATATGTTCATCTGTACCGGGGAGCCACCTGCTGCTCCAGAGCCTACGCCAGTCACATGATCCAGTACGTAAAGGTTTATATATGTTCATCTGTACCGGGGAGCCACCTGCTGCTCCAGAGCCTACGCCAGTCACATGATCCAGTACGTAAAGGTTTATATATGTTCATCTGTACCGGGGAGCCACCTGCTGCTCCAGAGCCTACGCCAGTCACATGATCCAGTACGTAAAGGTTTATATATATGTTCATCTGTACCGGGGAGCCACCTGCTGCTCCTACGCCAGTCACATGATCCAGTACGTAAAGGTTTATATATGTTCATCTGTACCGGGGAGCCACCTGCTGCTCCAGAGCCTACGCCAGTCACATGATCCAGTACGTAAAGGTTTATACATGTTCATCTGTACCGGGGAGCCACCTGCTGCTCCTACGCCAGTCACATGATCCAGTACGTAAAGGTTTATATATATGTTCATCTGTACCGGGGAGCCACCTGCTGCTCCAGAGCCTACGCCAGTCACATGATCCAGTACGTAAAGGTTTTTATATGTTCATCTGTACCGGGGAGCCACCTGCGGCTGTGTTTATAACACAGTCGCCTGTACTGGGTTGTTAATTTGCTCTGATCCAAAGGGACGTGGCTCAGGATTTGGTTTAAACCTTCGGGTTCTTGAAATAAAAGGAACGTTTTTATTTGTGTTTCAGCTCTCATCACTTCCCACGCTCCAAGGAGACGATCCCACGACTCAACAGAGAGCCTCCACCCAGGTACAAACACTACTACTACTACTACTTTCTGTGTAAGTTCTCAGTCGTACAGGAGGTGTCCATCTTCAATGAAGGTACTTGATTCATCTTCTGTACTCGGTAGTTGAAGCCTTCGAACGTTTCGCCTCTCATCCAAAAGGCTTCGTCAGCGACAAAGGTCCCGCTCAGCCCGCAGCTGAATATATAGACAAACGGGGAGGAGTTAGGGTTGGCTCCTCCCCTCTAATCACAGCTACTCTCACCTGTGGGTAAACACCTTTGAAGTAGAGCGTCTCTAACGACCTGCTCACCTCAGTATCGGTCAGTCCTGTCCTATTCATGGCTGATCACTACCCAGTATCTGTCCTATTCATGGCTGATCACTGCTAATTACCTGCCTATTGTTCTTTTGTTGGCTGAGGGGCCGTCTCCTTGGACTGGCCACGCCCTGTCGGTTTCCCCTGAAGGAGACTGGAGTAAAGTGACAGGAGATTAAACCTGAGACCGCCATTCCAGTTCATGGAGGGATTTTCTTTCTTTAACTCCTCTTTCAAACCAACGTTCTTCTTTGGCTAAATGTCGACCTCCCCGTCCTCAAAGGAGTGGGTGGAGGCTTTGAGGTGGAGGTGCACCGCCGACTGAGGGCCACTTGTGCTTTCTCTTCGGTGCTGATAAAGTCTCTTCTGTAAAACTTGTTTAGTTTCTCCAATATAATGTTGTTTGCATTCTTCTTCTTTGCATTGAATTGAATAAACCACATTGCTTTGTTTGTGGAGTTTTGTCTTTGGGATGAACTCATGTTTGTCTCAGTGTGTTCACCGGTGGCACAGATGGTAGAGCGTGTCGTCTCATGATCGGAAGGTTGGGGGTTCGAATCCCGCTTTCTGAAGGTGTATGCTGTCGTTGTGTCCTTGGGCAAGACCCTTCACCCACCTTGCCTCCAGTGTCTGCGTACGTTGGTGTATGACTGGGTTAGAGGTTCCTTGCTATAAAAGCGCTTTGAGTGCCTAATGTAGGTGGAAAAGTGCTGTATAAGTTGAGAACATTTACCATTTACTACTACTACTACACCCTCCACCCAGTTACAAATACTACTACTGCAAATACTACACTCTCCACTCAGGTACAAATACTACTACTGCAAATACTACTACTACAGCCTCCACCCAAATACAACTACTACTTTATTTTATTTGTGCATCATCACAAAATCATTCAAAAACAATAATAATAAAAGAGGGAAAGAAAGTTTTTTTTTTTTTAATGAATGAATGAATCTTTATTGTCCCTCATGGGGAAATTTTTTCTGGGCACCACGAGGAACACGGATCCCCTACTCCCGGAGCACCCCCCACAGGGCACCGGACCCCATACTCCCGGAGCACCCCCCACAGGGCACCACGAGGGCCCCGGACCCCATACTCCCGGAGCACCCCCCACAGGGCACCACGAGGAACACGGACCCCGTACTCCCGGAGCACCCCCCACAGGGCACCACGAGGAACACGGACCCCGTACTCCCGGAGCACCCCCCACAGGGCACCGGACCCCATACTCCCGGAGCACCCCCCACAGGGCACCACGAGGGCCCCGGACCCCATACTCCCGGAGCACCCCCCACAGGGCACCACGAGGAACACGGACCCCATTCTCCCGGAGCACCACGAGGGCCCCGGAACCCATACTCCCGGAGCACCCCCCACAGGGCACCATGAGGGCCCCGGAACCCATCCTCCCGGAGCACCCCCCACAGGGCACCACGAGGGCCCCGGACCCCATACTCCTGGAGCACCCCCCACAGGGCACCACGAGGAACACAGACCCCATACTCCCGGAGCACCCCCCACAGGGCACCACGAGGGCCCCGGAACCCATACTCCCGGAGCACCCCCCACAGGGCACCACGAGGGCCCCGGACCCCATACTCCCGGAGCACCCCCCACAGGGCACCGGACCCCATACTCCCGGAGCACCCCCCACAGGGCACCACGAGGGCCCCGGACCCCATACTCCCGGAGCACCCCCCACAGGGCACCGGACCCCATACTCCCGGAGCACCCCCCACAGGGCACCACGAGGGCCCCGGACCCCATACTCCCGGAGCACCCCCCACAGGGCACCGGACCCCATACTCCCGGAGCACCTCCCACAGGGCACCACGAGGGCCCCGGACCCCATACTCCCGGAGCACCCCCCACAGGGCACCACGAGGGCCCCGGAACCCATACTCCCGGAGCACCCCCCACAGGGCACCACGAGGGCCCCGGAACCCATACTCCCGGAGCACCCCCCACAGGGCACCATGAGGGCCCCGGAACCCATACTCCCGGATCACCCCTCACAGGGCACCACGAGGGCCCCGGAACCCATACTCCCGGAGCACCCCCCACTGGGCACCACGAGGAACACGGACCCCATACTCCCGGAGCACCCCCCACAGGGCACCACAAGGACCCCATACTCCCGAGGCACCCCCCCACAGGGCACCACAAGGACCCCATACTCCCGGAGCACCCCCCACAGGGCACCACGAGGAACACGGACCCCATACTCCCGGAGCACCCCCCACAGGGCACCACGAGGGCCCCGGACCCCATACTCCCGGAGCACCCCCCACAGGGCACCACGAGGGCCCCGGACCCCATACTCCCGGAGCACCCCCCACAGGGCACCACGAGGGACACAGTCGAACGCTTTCTCCAGATCCACAAAGCACATGTGGACTGGTTGGGCGAACTCCCACAAACCCTCGAGCACCCGATGAAGGGTGTAGAGCTGGTCCAGTGTTCCAGGACGAAAACCGATCCGAGGTTCGACTACGCGACCTGTGGATGTAACTCACGGTTTAGTTCTGTGACTTTAGTGTCGTGTCTGACTCTGAAACATCTGTGTTTCTCCTGCAGCCGTTTCTCTGTGAGCTGCTCGTCCTGTGGCTTCAGGTCAGTCTCTGCAGACAAGATGGCGGAGCATCTCGCCCTGAACCTGGAGCACGGAGCCGCCACGTGCACAAAGCTCAGTAAGACGTGCACCCCACGCACGCACACACACATCCTTGTAACCCTATCGTAGTGAGGACACACAGACATAATGTATTACCCTAACCCTGAACCCTAAGCCCCTAATCTAAACCCAATACTAACCCTAAAACCACATCTTGACCCAACAGTCCTTCAAATAAGTGAGGACCACCCAAAATGTCCTCATTGTTTTGGTTAAAAACCCAAACTGGACAATGTCGTAATTACAAGAACACACACACAGCAGCCTTTGTCTTAAAAGTAATGGTTTGTTCCCGTCTTTAAACTCTGTCAGATTTGCCGGAGATGGACCTGGACTTTTCGCTCGTGGAGCTGCAGCATCAGGCCCCGCCCCCTGCCGTTGTCGTGCCGTCTCATTGGTCGACACCGGACTGCGACGGCGCTCTGGGCGTAGAGGCGTTCATTGGCGACGGCGGACCCAACCATCACCTCCCCAAAACCTGCGACGCCATCGAGTTCTTCCTGCTGCTCTTCCCCGTCGCCATGTTACAGCTCATCACCACGGAAACCAACGCCTACGTGCGAGCGCAGCGCTTCCTGAACCGCCACACGCTGCTCCACGACTGGTCGCCTCTGACGGTCGACGAGCTCAAAGGCTTCCTAGGACTGGTGAGGAATATATGGGAATAAACAGGGAATAAACCTGGAATATATACGGGAATATACAGGGATATACAGGAATAAACGGGGAATATATGGGGATATACAGTGATATATGGGCCGCTGGCGGTGGGATTGGTGAGGACCAACTGTGGCGTTTAGGGGAATAAAATTCAGGGAATACAGAGCCTTGCGAAAGTATTCGGCCCCCTTTGAACTTTTCGACCTTTTGCCACATTTCAGGCTCAAACATAAAGATATAAAACTGTAATTTTTTGTGAAGAACCAACAACAAGTGGGACAATCATGAAGTGAAACGAAATTTATTGGATATTTCAAACATTTTTAACAAATAAACAACTGAAAAATTGGGCGTGCAAAATTATTCACCCCTTAAGTTAATCCTCTGTAGCGCCACCTTGTGCTGCGATTACTGCTGTGAGTCCTCGGGGTTTGTCTCTATCAGTTTTCACATTGAGAGACTGAAATATTTGCCAAACAGCTGGAGCTCAGTGAAGTTGGATGGACAGCGTTTGTGAACAGCAGTTTTCAGTTCTTTCCACAGATTCTCGATTGGATTCAGGTCTGGACTTTGACTTGGCCATTCTAACACCTGGAGATGTTTATTTGTGAACCACTCTATTGTAGATGTTGCTTTATGTTTTGGATCATTGTCTTGTTGGAAGACAAATCTCCGTCCCAGTCTCAGGTCTTCTGCAGACTCCATCAGGTTTTCTTCCAGAATCGTCCTGTATTTGGCTCCATCCATCTTCCCATCAGTTTGAACCATCTTCCCTGTCCCTGCTGAAGAAAAGCCCAAACCATGATGCTGCACCACCATGTTGGACAGTGGGGATGGTGTGTTCAGGGGGATGAGCTGTGTTGCTTTTGGTTTCATCTGACCAGAGCACCTTCTTCCACATGTTTGGTGTGTCTCCCAGGTGGCTTGTGGCAAACTTTAAACAACACTTTTTATGGATCTCTTTAAGAAATGTCTTTCTTCTTGCCACTCTTCCATAAAGGCCAGAGTTGTGCAGTATACGACTGATTGTTGTCCTATGGACAGAGTCTCCACCTCAGCTGTACATTTCTGCAGTTCATCCAGAGTGATCATGGGCCTCTTGGCAGCATCTCTGATCAGTTTTCTCCTTGTATGAGCTGAAGGTTTAGAGGGACGGCCGGGTCTTTGTAGATTTGCAGTGGTCTGATACTCCTTCCATTTCAATATTATCGCTTGCACAGCTCCTTGGGATGTTTAACGCTTGGGAAATCTTTTTGTTTCCAAATCCGGCTTTAAACTTCTCCACAACAGTATCTGGGACCTGCCTGGTGTGTTCCTTGTTCTTCATGATGCTCTCTGCGCTTTAAACTGACCTCTGAGACGATCACAGAGCAGGTGCATTTATGCGGAGACTTGTTTACACACAGGTGGATTCTATTTATCATCATTAGTCATTTAGGTCAACATTGGATCATTCAGAGATCCTCACTGCACTTCTGGAGAGAGTTTGCTCCACTGAAAGCAAGGGGCTGAATAATTAATGATTGTGTCCCACTTGTTGTTGGTTCTTCACAAAAAAATACAGTTTTATATCTTTATGGTTGAAGCCTGAAATGTGGCAAAAGTTCAAGGGGGCCGAATACTTTCGCAAGGCACTGTATATGGGACTATACGGGAATATATAATATAACAGGGAATACAGTCAGGTCCATAAATATGGGGACATCGACTCAATTCTTATGTTTTTGGCTAGGGTTAGGGTTAGCCTAACCACCACAATGGATTTTAAATGAAATAAACTGCAGACTTTCAGCTTTAATTTGAGAGTTTTTTCATCCAAATAGGATGAACGGTGTAGGACTTACAAGTGTTTTTATATGAGCCTCCCACTTTTTAAGGGACCATAAGTAATGGGACAAAGTAACAATTCTAAATCTAACTTTTACAAAGAAAAAATTATAAATCAACATAAGAATTTAGTCGGTGTCCCAATATTTATGGACCTGACTGTATATGAAAATACATGTAAATAACACGAATATATGGGAACATACCCAGGGAATATACGCAGATTTTGGGCATTCAAATACAGTGTTTGTCCCTAAAAAACATTACATGTGGTTTGTTACCTTATTTAGTCGATAGTTGTTTTAGAAATGATTAATACTGTAATGTTCATTGTTTATTGTATTCTGTGGTGTTAATGCTCCGACTTTGAGCCTCAAATCAAATTCCGTTGCGTAGAAACTAAATGACAATGAAGTAGATTTTGATTCTGATAAAGAGAATGATGGGCAGACACTGAGCTGTTTTATTTTATGATTAAAGACGTGTTATGGCTCAAAAGCATAAATCATTAATAACTCATAGTTCACTAATTGTATCTTCAATGTATAATACACTGTATAGTGTTTTCAGTTTTTGTGTAAAGCCATATTTATGTTTCCTCCTCTATATAACGTCCCATTGATTAGAACGAGACTAAAACTACTGAGTCAAAGCTGTTGCTGATCTTCGTCCGAGTTTCTGTTTCAACCCAAACTCACAAACACAAACATCAGGCTTGTTTGTGCCGTTTTTACGTCACCTGTGACTTGGACATTGTGTTTAGTAATGAATGTGTTGATGGATGTAGTTGTGAAGATGAACTGTGCTGTTGCAGGTGATTCTCATGGGGCTGCAGAACCTCCCGGACCGCGGCCAGTACTGGTCCTACTCGCACTACGACCACAGGTGAGGACCCACAATGACCCTCATAATAACAGGTTAAACCTTTATTCTGGGACACAATAGTCCCAAAGATCTGGTCCGAGGGATTTCTAATCTGGGTTAGAATAAACTAGTTCAAAAAATCTGTGAGAATCAGATCTGTCCTTAGGGTGTCCTTGTGTAAAGTGTGAGTCTGTAACGTGCGAGTCTGTAACGTGTGTATATTCCTCCCGTCTTTAGCCGCTCTGTCTCCCACAAAGGAAATGACCATATTTGTATTACTGGGTTATTTCGTGCTACACGTGGATACCAAACCTGCCAGTATCTGACCAATAACCTTCTCCCTCTTCATCTCATCGCAGCTTCGCGTTTAACCAGGTGATGAGTCATCACCGCTTCACTCAGATCCTCCAATCGCTGCGTCCGGACAGAGCTGGCCCCGCCCCTCACCGCGACCCGCTCAAAATGTTCCGCAAAATGCTGCAGATCCAGAGCCAGGCCATGTGGGACGCCTACCGGCCCAACGCCTGCCTCAGCCTGGACCGCACTGTGCTGGAGGGGCCCCTCAGAGCGCAGGGGCTCGGCCAGGGCCAGGCGCTCGGCCAGGACCAGGCGCTCGGCCAGGACCAGGGGCTCGGCCAGGACCAGGGGCTCGGCCAGGACCAGGGGCCGATCTGGGACCAGGGGCTCGACCAGGGGCTCGGCCAGGACCAGGGGCTCGGCCAGGACCAGGGGCTCGGCCAAGACCAGGGGCCGATCCAGGGCCAGGGGCCGATCCAGGGCCAGGGGCCGATCCAGGGCCAGGGGCCGATCCAGGGCCAGGGGCCGATCCAGGGCCAGGGGCCGATCCAGGGCCAGGGACTCGGCCAGGACCAGGGGCTCGGCCAGGGCCAGGGGCCGATCCAGGGCCAGGGGCCGATCCAGGGCCAGGGGCCGATCCAGGGCCAGGGGCCGATCCAGGGCCAGGGGCCGATCCAGGGCCAGGGGCCGATGCAGGGCCAGGGGCCGATGCAGGGCCAGGGGCCGATGCAGGGCCAGGGGCCGATCCAGGGCCAGGGGCCGATCCAGGGCCAGGGGCCGATCCAGGATCAAGGCCACTCGGCTGAAGGTAACCGAGAAATGAGTCCCTTGATCATATTTGCGTCGCTGATTAAAATTGTGCAGTGATTTTTTGTTTTAGTCATTTCAACTTTTCAAATGTGTTTAGTAGGTCAGGGACGGGGCCTGGACCCGGCTGTGCCCCTGGAGCGCCCCAGCGCCCTTTCGGGCAGCGTGTCGGGCCCCGCACCTCCGCAGGTCTGGCTGCTCTGTGACTCGAAGTCCGGATACTGTCACCGGCTTCACATCCAGGTCGGCTCCTCTCACGTTTCGTCTGCTGCTAAAGATGACGCTCCGCTGAGTGCGCAGACCGGGCCCCCTGAAGCCACGCCCCTCGCTGCCCCGGACCCCTCCCTGGTCCTGGGGCTTCTGTCTGGGCTGGAGAACCGCCGCCATCAGCTGTTCGTGTCCAACGCGCTGTGCACTGTGGAGCTGCTCACGCTGCTGTATCAGAGGGGCGTGTACGGCTCCGCCTCTTTCCCACGACAACACCCGCACTTCCCCGCCGCGCTGTGGGACGACAGGTCAGAGGTCACGTTTCCCTTTAAGTTAAACATTTCCGTAAATCCTCTGAAACCAAACTGATCTATAATAACACACCCTAACCCTCAGGAATATTGGCCACGCAGATTAAAGAACTCGGCTCTTTTACACGGTACACATATGGGTCAGCGAGCTCTTTTACACGTTACACATATGGGTCAGCGAGCTCTTTTACACGATACACATATGGGTCAGCGAGCTCTTTTACACGTTACACATATGGGTCAGCGAGCTCTTTTACACGTTACACATATGGGTCAGCGAGCTCTTTTACACGTTACACATATGGGTCAGCGAGCTCTTTTACACGTTACACATATGGGTCAGCGAGCTCTTTTACACGATACACATATGGGTCAGCGAGCTCTTTTACACGTTACACATATGGGTCAGCGAGCTCTTTTACACGTTACACATATGGGTCAGCGAGCTCTTTTTAAGGCCAGACACTACGGGTGAAAAGGGACGAAAACATGTAGAGCTATACATTTTAAACTTTTGCTCAACATTACTGATGTTTTCTGTCATCAAAAAGGACAGTTTTGTGCAAACCTTTTGTGTTGTTAAGGCAAAATAAGGCATTTTGTGCATAAAATGTCCAAAATTGCTAATATGTTCAGTGAAGAAATGTAATTAATGGACAGACCCAGATTTAAATGTGTGGTTTTATTGTGTGACATATTAGTAGCAAAGATTTTTCAGAGGGATTTTGGATTTGTTTTGTTTTTGAATTGTTTTATGTTTTATAATTGTTGTTGTCATTATACAGTTGAAAACTAGCTTTGCAGCTAATACCGACACATTTACAGAAATATTCATTAATGTGTACTGTCAAATAAACTAACAAAAAAATAAAATATAATTAGTATATTCTTTTTATTTTAAGTGAAAAAATCTGTAAAAACTTTTTTTTGGTTTTCAAAGCTGAATAAATTAGGCTGGGAATTAGATATTAAAAAATCCCTCGGAAAAAATCTTAAGTCAAAGAATGTGAAGTTTGGAGTCTGTACGAGCGACTAAAGGCTCATTCATACTTCATTAGGCGCAAAAACGTTGTCCTTGTAACCATGGAAACGTCTTGTAACTGGTAAATTTCCATGCAAAAATGTGCCGAGCTTCTCTCGCAGAAGGAAAAATACTATATTTGGGTTATAGCGTCGACGTGGAACCTTCAGGACACGTGGATGTAAAATCTGTCAATATTTGTGAATGACCTGAGGGATTTGTGAAGCGACATAGCTGCCATTTCCGGGAAATTACAAATCGTCCTAAAATAAGCTTCGTACAGGGTCAGTTTGGTCATTTTTAAACTCTAGCATTAAAGCTAAGCTGTTAAGGAGGAAACTAGCTAAAAATCTCCACTTCAACCACTGCAGGAAACATCAGTACTGCCACCTGTCTCTCGCCTTAACTGTGCGCCGTAGGAGTTCACCCTGGACGGTTTTAAATAAAAACATCTGTAGAAGGTTAATTTCGAGCTGCTGGGACGAGCTGGAGCTGATTAGAGATGCCTGGTGCTTTACCTCGGTCTAATCCGTCTCCTCCGCAGGCCCCTGGAGGCCCCTGGGGACTTCCTCCAGAAGCAGAGCGGCGTGGTGCTGGCCACGCGGTGGATGGACGTGAAGGAGACGGGCTGCCTGTCAACCAATGCTGCGCCCGGACGCCCGGACCGCGTTTGGAGACGCTCCCAACTCCGCCCCAAAGAGCTGGACTCTCTGGAGCGCCCGGAGGCCGTCAGGCTGCTGCAGGAGAACATGAGAGGGGTGGACATCTGCAAACAGCTGCTGGCCTGCAATGGCCTGACGGGGGTCGGCTCTGACAAGCACTGGACCAACCTCTTCTGGTTCTTAGTGAACATCAGCGTCATCAACGCCTTCATCCTGCTCCGCGAGACGAGGAAAGAGTGTCCCCCGAGCTGGGTCCATAACGGACTCTTCACCCAGGTCAGAACCTTTAGTTAAAGAGACGAGGAGAGAGAGTCCCCCGAGCTGGGTCCATAACGGGCTCTTCACCCAGGTCAGAACCTTTAGTTTAAGAGACGAGGAGAGAGAGTCCCCCGAGCTGGGTCCATAACGGACTCTTCACCCAGGTCAGAACCTTTAGTTTAAGAGACGAGGAGAGAGAGTCCCCCGAGCTGGGTCCATAACGGACTCTTCACCCAGGTCAGAACCTTTAGTTTAAGAGACGAGGAGAGGGAGTCCCCCGAGCTGGGTCCATAACGGACTCTTCACCCAGGTCAGAACCTTTAGTTTAAGAGACGAGGAGAGAGAGTCCCCCGAGCTGGGTCCATAACGGGCTCTTCACCCAGGTCAGAACCTTTAGTTTAAGAGACGAGGAGAGAGAGTCCCCCGAGCTGGGTCCATAACGGGCTCTTCACCCAGGTCAGAACCTTTAGTTTAAGAGACGAGGAGAGAGAGTCCCCCGAGCTGGGTCCATAACGGGCTCTTCACCCAGGTCAGAACCTTTAGTTTAAGAGACGAGGAGAGAGAGTCCCCCGAGCTGGGTCCATAACGGACTCTTCACCCAGGTCAGAACCTTTAGTTTAAGAGACGAGGAAAGAGTGTCCCCCGAGCTGGGTCCATAACGGGCTCTTCACCCAGGTCAGGCCCTTTAGTTTAAGAGACGAGGAGAGAGAGTCCCCCGAGCTGGGTCCATAACGGGCTCTTCACCCAGGTCAGAACCTTTAGTTTAAGAGACGAGGAGAGGGAGTCCCCCGAGCTGGGTCCATAACGGGCTCTTCACCCAGGTCAGAACCTTTAGTTTAAGAGACGAGGAGAGAGAGTCCCCCGAGCTGGGTCCATAACGGGCTCTTCACCCAGGTCAGAACCTTTAGTTTAAGAGACGAGGAGAGAGAGTCCCCCGAGCTGGGTCCATAACGGGCTCTTCACCCAGGTCAGAACCTTTAGTTTAAGAGACGAGGAGAGGGAGTCCCCCGAGCTGGGTCCATAACGGGCTCTTCACCCAGGTCAGAACCTTTAGTTTAAGAGACGAGGAGAGAGAGTCCCCCGAGCTGGGTCCATAACGGGCTCTTCACCCAGGTCAGAACCTTTAGTTTAAGAGACGAGGAGAGAGAGTGTGGTTTTTAAAGACAGTGCTGTAATGCTGGGAGAGCAGGGCTCGATAGCGCCCCCTAGTGTTTAAAGACAGTGCTGTAATGCTGGGAGAGCAGGGCTCGATAGCGCCCCCTAGTGTTTAAAGACAGTGCTGTAATGCTGTAGCCTGGAAAAATCCAGACTCACTGCTGTACCAGCCGGTGAGTCTGGTCACCCCTGCGTCGAATCCATTTCCCACCGCGGTAGATACGCAAGCAAACAGGAAGTGGAGTAAACCAATCAGCGAAGGGCGTCTGCCGTTGATGTGGTTTATTAGCGGTTTTGCGTTAATATTTGCGCAGGATTATGAATAACGAAACTCCCCGACTGTCGATGTGGTTTTTTGGTCATTTACCGCCGACTGGAGCTTTCTCTCTTTCGTGCATCGTTCGTAGATCGTTATTGAGGGACTTCCGCGTCTGTGAGTGACGTCGCTAACAACACGTCACGGCAAATAAACGAATCTGATGCACGTGAACCGATTGATTTTGCGGAAGCCGCGAAAGAGGACGGGGCGACCAGACTGACCCCCCGCTGGATAAAAAATACAGAGGGCAATCATTCTGGTCCCACCAGGCTAGTAATGCTGGGAGAGCAGGGCTCGATAGCGCCCCCTGGTGTTTAAACACAGTGCTATAATGGTGGGTCGATAGCTCGATAGCGCCCCCTGGTGTTTAAACACAGTGCTATAATGGTGGGTCGATAGCTCGATAGCGCCCCCTGGTGTTTAAACACAGTGCTATAATGGGGGGTCGATAGCTCGATAGCGCCCCCTGGTGTTTAAACACAGTGCTATAATGGTGGGTCGATAGCTCGATAGCGCCCCCTGGTGTTTAAACACAGTGCTATAATGGGGGGACGATAGCTCGATAGCGCCCCCTGGTGTTTAAACACAGTGCTATAATGCTGGGAGAGCAGGGCTCGATAGCGCCCCCTGGTGTTTAAACACAGTGCTATAATGGTGGGTCGATAGCTCGATAGCGCCCCCTGGTGTTTAAACACAGTGCTATAATGCTGGGAGAGCAGGGCTCGATAGCGCCCCCTGGTGTTTAAACACAGTGCTATAATGGTGGGTCGATAGCTCGATAGCGCCCCCTGGTGTTTAAACACAGTGCTATAATGCTGGGAGAGCAGGGCTCGATAGCGCCCCCTGGTGTTTAAACACAGTGCTATAATGGTGGGTCGATAGCTCGATAGCGCCCCCTGGATGTTTTGTCTAATTATACCTTCGTGTCCAGGCTCGTTTCCGTTTCCGGCTCGGGATGCAGTTGGCCAAATGTTTCCAGCGTCAGACGCCGGTGGAAGCTCCACCCCTCACTGCGTCCCCAGCCCCGCCCCCGGGACCTCACGTGCAGCGCCACCGTCTGGCCAAAGTCAGTAAGATTAGCAAACGCTGCCAGCACTGCCGCGCCAAGAACCTGCGCCGCGAGAGCCGCCATGGCTGCACGCTCTGCCGCGTCAGCCTCTGCAAACAACGCAACTGCTTCTGGGGCTTCCACGGGCTGAGCCCCAACACGGGAGGTAAGCCCCGCCCACACCACGCCAACAACACGCTAACGCTGTAAATAAGCCCCGCCCACGCCAACAACACGCTAACGCTGTAAATAAGCCCCGCCCACGCCAACAACACGCTAACGCTGTAAATAAGCCCCGCCCACACCACGCCAACAACACGCTAACACTGTAAATAAGCCCCGCCCACACCACGCCAACAACACGCTAACACTGTAAATAAGCCCCGCCCACACCACGCCAACAACACGCTAACACTGTAAATAAGCCCCGCCCACACCACGCCAACAACACGCTAACACTGTAAATAACCCCCTCCCACACCACGCCAACAACACGCTAACACTGTAAATAAGCCCCTCCCATGCCAACGCTGTAAATAAGCCCCGCCCACACCACGCCAACAACACGCTAACGCTGTAAATAAGCCCCGCCCACACCAACAACACGCTAACACTGTAAATAAGCCCCTCCCACACCATGCCAACGCTGTAAATAAGCCCCGCCCACACCACGCCAACAACACGCTAACGCTGTAAATAAGCCCCGCCCACACCACGCTAACACTGTAAATAAGCCCCGCCCACACCATGCCAACACGCTAACACTGTAAATAAGCCCCGCCCACACCACGCCAACAACACGCTAACGCTGTAAATAAGCCCCGCCCACACCACGCCAACAACGCACTAACACTGTAAATAAGCCCCGCCTACACCACGCTAACGCTGTAAATAAGCCCCGCCCACACCACGCCAACAACGCACTAACACTGTAAATAAGCCCCGCCCACACCACGCCAACAACGCACTAACACTGTAAATAAGCCCCGCCCACACCACGCTAACGCTGTAAATAAGCCCCGCCCACACCACGCCAACAACACGCTAACGCTGTAAATAAGCCCCTCCCATGCCAACGCTGTAAATAAGCCCCGCCCACACCAACAACACGCTAACACTGTAAATAAGCCCCTCCCACACCACGCCAACAACACGCTAACGCTGTAAATAAGCCCCGCCCACACCACGCTAACACTGTGAATAAGCCCCGCCCACACCACGCCAACAACGCACTAACACTGTAAATAAGCCCCGCCCACACCACGCCAACAACACGCTAACGCTGTAAATAAGCCCCTCCCATGCCAACGCTGTAAATAAGCCCCGCCCACACCACGCCAACAACACGCTAACGCTGTAAATAAGCCCCGCCCACACCAACAACACGCTAACACTGTAAATAAGCCCCTCCCACACCACGCCAACAACACGCTAACGCGGTAAATAAGCCCCGCCCACACCACGCTAACACTGTAAATAAGCCCCGCCCACACCACGCCAACACGCTAACACTGTAAATAAGCCCCGCCCACACCACGCCAGCAACGCGCCAACAACGTAAATAGGCCCCGCCCACACCAACAACGCACTAACACTGTAAATAAGCACCTCCCACACCACGCCAATGCGGTTTAGTTTAGTTTAGTTTATTTGTTTATTTGAGCAATACACATTGTGCTCAAAAGGAGTGGGCTGAAGCAAAAAGCTTATGAGCCCCCACCCCCAAGTGCAATAAAATAAAAAAAAGAACATTTCAAAACATTTCAAGCAGCTACATTCGTACAGACCAACTTACAACAAACAACAAAAATATATTAACTGTTTATATAATTAATTGGAACAACGCACAGCTACAACAACAATCTAGTTTCATATACGATGTCTAATACAAAGCAAGTCAAAAAAATGTGCTACCCAATATATTGCTTGCATATCCCTACCCGTGATTACAGAGTTACCCCTATGGCACAAAGGTACATTAACAGATATTATAATCCGAGATCTTGATACTTTCCAGTTGTCACCACCATTCTCAGTATAACCTCAATCTGGGTTTAATTATCATCATCATCATTATTATATATTTATTTAATTGAGTTAAATGTGAAGTATGATGAAAGCCGGTAAATAAGCCCCTCCCACACCACGCTAACACTGTACATAAGCCCCGCCCACACCACGCCAACACGCTAACACTGTAAATAAGCCCCTCCCACACCACGCCAGCAACGCGCCAACAACGTAAATAGGCCCCGCCCACGCCAACAACGCGCTAACACTGTAAATAAGCCCCTCCCACACCACGCCAACGACACTTTAACACGGGAGATTAACACGCCAGTATTCAAGCCGGGGGACCTGATTCTTCCTGTTGAAATAGTGACATATTTGGTTTTGTCCCAGACTCGTTTCTAGCTCTCACAGCCCCTCCCTCGTGTTGAATGTAATGATATGCACATTTCACACCCATGTACAGCATTGATTGGTGACAAAGTGAAGCGGGGGCGGGGCCGCTTTAACACGCTTTAACACGTTAACAACATGGAGTCTAACCCTCTGGTTTCTTCTCAGGTTCGGCGAGAGTCGGCTTCCTGATGAACACTCAGACGTAAGTGTCCATCTTTTCCTTCTGTCCAATCAGGTGTCTGTATTCTCACAAGCACCTCCTCTTTCGCAGGGGGCGGATCTCGTTCGAGCCGCTGCCGAGGGAGGAGCTTAGTGCTCCCATCGACGAATCAGACGAGGACAAAGTCGACGTGCGGCGTGTCAAAGCGGAGAGGGCGGAGTCTCCGGAGTCCGTGGACCAATCGTTTCCCTCCGTCCTGCAGGAAGTATTCTCCGAGCGCCAGCTGCAGGTGGCGCTGTGCGCTCTGTGTGAGGGCGTGGCCACAGCGGCGCGAGTCTTCTCCACGGAGCCGTCGCTAATCCGCCGCTGGCTGCGAGAGGCCGCCGCTAAAGTGGACCCCGCCCCCGAGGGCGGCGAGGGCGAGGAACGCCTGGTGAAGTTCGTCCTGTGCACACGTGAACAGCAGGCGGCGCTCACGCACACCGCGCTCTTCAACAAAGCAGCGGCGCTGAAGCGTAAAGGCGCCATAGCGACCGGCGTGCGTTTCTCGTACGACTGGGCCGTGAGCTTCATGCTCCAGCGGCGCCTGATGTTCCACGGAGTCGCCGCCGTTCATCAGACGCTCCCGCCGGCGCTGAGCGAGCGCATCACGCCGTTTCAGACGTTCACACAGAAAGTCACTGAAGTCCACGCGCTGCCGGAGCACGCCATCGCCGCCATGGACGAGCTCCTCCTCTTCACAGACTCTGGTTTACTGGAGTCGAAGTCGCGGCTCGCCAACGCGCTGCAGATGATGGGCTCCGCCCCCGTGGTCACCGTGTTCGTCGCGGCGCTGTCTGACGGCGTGCTGCTGCCCGCCCTCGTGTTGGCCAACGCCCACGTGGACGAGAAGTCTCTGCCAGAGTTCGTTTTGTTGGACGCTGCTGCAGAAAACGCTCAGGACGCACTGGAGCTGTGGAGGCGCCGTGTGTGGGCGGAGCATGTGCGCGACGCCGCGCTGAACAAGTCCATGCTGATTCTGGACGCGCACGGCGAGCACCACGGCGACGCCTTCCTGGCGTCCATGAGCGGAGGCGGGACGTGTCCCGCGCTGATCCCCAAAGGTCTCGCACATCGGCTGCAGCCCCTGGAGCTCAGCCTGAAGCCGGCGCTGCAGCGGCACTTCCTGCGACGCTGGCGAGCGTTCGCTGATGGCGACTCCGCCGCTTTAGACGAGGCCAAAGTCACGAAGCTCCTCGTGCTGTGGGCGGTCGAGGCGCTGGCGCAGATCAACACGCGGCCCGACCTCATCAGGAGGTCATTCCACGCCGTCGGAGTTTTGAAGCCGCAGAACATCCACGAGACCGAGCTTCGCCAGATCCAGGAGGAGCTGATGACCACGCTGAGCGATGCGTTATCGGGCGGCGAGGAGGCGGAGCATGATGATGACGAGGAGGACTGGGGCGGAGCTGATCAGAAAGAAAACAGCGAGACAGACACAGAGGATGAGACCGGGCAGTACAACATGGCCGCCGCCAAAGGAAAGGAGCAAATGATGGAGGAGAAAGGGGCGGAGGAAGAGGGCGACGATGAGGCAAGCGAGGAAGAGAAGGACGGAAGGGGGAGAGAAAGATCAGAGGAGGGAGAGAGAGGGGGGGAAGAGAAAAGAGGAGAGAAGGAGGAAGAGGAGGAGCACAGCAAAAAGGGGGCGCAAAACACTGGGAAGAAGGAGGAGAGAAGAAGTGAAGGGGAGGAGAGAGAGGGAGAAATGAAAGGAGACAGGAGAGAAGAACTGGAGGTGGAAGAGGAGGCGAGCAGAATGGAGAAGAGAGAGAGTAAGGGAGAAAAGGAAAGAATGAATGGAGCAACAGCAGAGGAAGGACTGATGGAGGAGAGAGGAGGAAACTGTGAGGAGAGGGGGGAAAGGGGAGGAGAGAGAGGGGAAAGGGGTGAGGAGAGAGGGGAAAGGGGAGGAGAGAGAGGGGAAAGGGGTGAGGAGAGAGGGGAAATGAGTGAGGAGAGAGGGGAAATGGGTGAGGAGAGAGGGGAAATGGGTGAGGAGAGAGGGGAAATGAGTGAGGAGAGAGGGGAAAGGAGTGAGAAAAGGGGAGAAATGGGTGAGGAGAGAAGGGAAAGAAGCGATGAAAGAGGGGAAAGGGGTGGGGAGAGAGGGGAAAGGGGAGATGAAAGGGGGAAAAGAGGTGGGGAGAGAGTGGAAGGGGGTGGGGAGAGAGGGGAAAGGGGAGGGGAGAGAGGGGAAATGGGTGGGGAGAGAGGGGAAAGGGGAGATGAAAGGGGGAAAAGGGGTGGGGAGAGAGTGGAAAGGGGCGGGGAGAGAGGGGAAAGGGGCGAGGAGAGAGGGGAAAGGGGCGGGGAGAGAGGGGAAAGGGGCGGGGAGAGAGGGGAAAGGGGCGAGGAGAGAGGGGAAATGGGTGAGGAGAGAGGGGAAATGGGCGGGAAGAGAGGGGAAATGGGTGAGGAGAGAGGGGAAAGGGGAGGGGAGAGAGGGGAAATGGGTGAGGAGAGAGGGGAAAGGAGCAAAGAGAGGAAGGAAATGGGAGGGGAGAGAGGGGAAATGGGTGGGAAGAGAGGGGCAATGGGTGAGGAGAGAGGGGAAATGGGCGGGGAGAGAGGGGAAATGGGCGGGAAGAGAGGGGAAATGGGTGAGGAGAGAGGGGAAAGGGGAGGGGAGAGAGGGGAAATGGGTGAGGAGAGAGGGGAAATGGGTGGGGAGAGAGGGGAAATGGGTGGGGAGAGAGGAGAAATGGGCGGGGAGAGAGGGGAAATGGGCGGGAAGAGAGGGGAAATGGGCGGGGAGAGAGGGGAAATGGGCGGGAAGAGAGGGGAAATGGGTGAGGAGAGAGGGGAAAGGGGAGGGGAGAGAGGGGAAATGGGTGAGGAGAGAGGGGAAATGGGTGAGGAGAGAGGGGAAAGGAGCGAGAAAAGGGGAGAAATGGGTGAGGAGAGAAGGGAAAGAAGCGAGGAGAGAGGGGAAAGGGGAGGGGAAAGAAGCGAGGAGAGAGTGGAAAAGGGAGATGAAAAAGGGGAAAGGAGCGAAGAAAGGGGTGAGGAAAGAGTGGGAAAAGGGGAGAAGGAGGTGGTGGCGAGGCCCAGGGGGGAGACGCGGATCCTGATGGGAGCAGACCTGGGGGACGAGTGGCAGATGGAGGTGCAAAGCTCAGACGATGACGCGATGGACCAGAGCTGAACTTAGCGCTCCTCACAGACTTAAAGCCACACTGGTGAAGGGTGAAGAACTCTTCTTCTTGACGTTTCCTCCTGAACTTTGTACAGTTTCCATTTGAGAAGTGTTTTCTTCTTGTTTTCACGTTGAAGCTTTGTAAAACATTTGTGATAAAATAAAAATGTCTCTTGTTTCTTCCTAAACGCTGAGAATGATTTCTTTTTTGTCTGTTTAATAATGAAAATAATCATTGTACGAGCCTGTGAGCGACGCCAGAGGAACCAACACTTCTAGTCCACATTAAACGGGAATGTGTTATTTATTTATTTATTTTTTGCATGTTTATCAAGCTCACCGTGCCCCGCTCTCTGCTACATTCAAGAAACATAGAGAAAGGCAAAGAGTAAACGAGTAAAGAGAATGGGATCGGGGAGAACGGAGAACTAACCCTAACCGCGAGGAATGAACCGGCTATTTACACCAAATCAATCAATCAAACTTAAACTACTCCATAAATGTGGTCAGCGCATCCAGAGCTTTCAGCCACTTCTTATTTGAGAGAGATCCGCTTCATATTTTCGGTTTCATGATTAGATAAAGTTACGCTGAGTTTGTGGAGTGAAAATAATGGGATGACGCGCGGAGCCTTTTCCTCTCGTGTGTGTGAGCGCATCACAAACGTCCTGGTTCAGTAATAACTTCAGTCATGTCTGGAGTCTGTAACTCTCTCAGCCTGAGGCTCCAGCAGCTCACGGAGGCGGAGCTGAGGCCGCAGAGGGACTGAGGAGAAGCTCTGGGAGAAGCATTTTGACATGAAACTAATGGCAGCTTTAAAAGCGTATGTTGCTGTAATAAACAACGGCTCTACCACCTCAAACTATTTACTTTGATTCCTGAAGACAACACACACCACTATGAGCCAATATCACATTATTATAGCAACTAATACAATTCATTCCTCTTTTCTTTTTCATTTCTTTCTTGATTATAGTTGTTTTGTATGGAAGCCCGTTTCCGCCATGTTAAAAAATAAAAGCCCAACAGGAAGTCGAAATTTTGAGATTTAAAGTAATAATTCTGTGTTTAAAACACAAAATTTCGAGTTTAAATCTCGAAATTACGACTTTTAAACTCTTACTACGAGTTTAAATCTAGAAATTACGACTTTTAAACTCTTACTACGAGTTTGAATCTCGAAATTACGAGTTTTAAATCTCGAAATTATTACTTTTAAACTCTTACTACGAGTTTAAATCTCGAAATTACGAGTTTAAATCTCAAAATTACGAGTTTTTTAAAAATTGTAATTTCGTCTTTGCGTCAACTTTTAAACTGTAATGCGCATGCGCCAATATTGCCGCCTCAACGATGCTGACGGACACGGACAACCTTTGCAAAACAAACGCTGAATTACCCAAATGTTGAATATATTGGTTCTTAAAGGTAAGTACATTTGGAAATAGTTGTATTTCGTGTGTTAGATTCTGTGATTGCATTTAGTAAACTAAAGATCGCCACATGTATCAAACATATTGCAGAGTAGCGAGCTAGCATAGCATATAACTTTGTTACTACAAAAGCATCACTTTACCTACAAAATGTGCGGTGCATACTTTCAGAGATTATACGTATACGTTCTACTATAAAATAACAAGCAAATATATTTGGTATCCACAGTAATATTAGACATAGTCCGTGAGCTGTTTACTAGTAATTCTACACGTCGTCCGCTAGGTGTCACTGTTTTATAATTTATAGGAAGGTGTAAACATAACGCATAGGGTGGGAACCCGTCGGAGCAAGCCCAGTTTATTTACACTACACACTAGATTATCATTAGAGATGTTTTCAAAAGTTCTAAGTGGGTAACTACAGTAATTACTAAGGAGTAATTACCGTTAAGTTGTTTTCCATATACATTTTGAATCAGTACAAGCATCAGATGTTCTGCATTATTTGTTACAATGAAAGTGTCATTAAATAAGCTCACATTTCGCCCATTTATCACAGCACGAGAACACAGGCCAGAAGATGGAAGAGCTCTCTGATTACTTAAGGTCAAGACATGTGACTGAGGAAACAATCCAGCGAATGGAACAAGACAAGGTATGCAAAATA
The DNA here is from genome assembly GCA_021464625.1 of Proterorhinus semilunaris. Classification (NCBI taxonomy): domain Eukaryota; kingdom Metazoa; phylum Chordata; class Actinopteri; order Gobiiformes; family Gobiidae; genus Proterorhinus; species Proterorhinus semilunaris. Next base: position 21,889 of record CM038350.1, on the reverse strand, counting down.
TTGTATTATGATACAGATCAATCATATACAAACATTGATAGAATCAATAAACATTTTTTTATATATATTTTTCTATAGATTGATCAGAGTGTAATAAAGCTCATGTCTGATGAAGAACTTAAGCAGTATCTACCATCGTATGGAGATCGAGTGGCTGTATTTGGATACTGTCGGCGTCAAGAGCAAGACCCCAGCAGTCGCAGGTCCAAACTTTTTGAGAGACTTAAAGGAAAGCTTACTAAGAACATTAAAGACACTACTGCAAACAAAGAGAAGCAAGGTGAAAGTGGTAGGAAAAAAGACAGAAAAGTTGAGCTGGGTTGGCTGAATTTTAGAGAGAAAGAACAGGCTCATGTGCATATGCGCACAAAAAAGGGGGGTGGAACCCGAAAGGAGAGTGTGGCCAAGAAAAGTACTAAGAAAGACCTTATAGAAAGAGCACTACAGCTGTTTTTTCCCGGGGGAGTAAATGCAGAAGGCAATTGTTCAGATTTTGAAATAGATTTAACTGACTTCCAGGAACATCCTTTGCCTGATGGTGTTACTGTTGAGGAACTGTATGAAAGAACCAAACTGCCTATACTGCGGTTTTACTTGAAAACCAAAAAGAAGCAAACAGACACAGACCTGCATCTTGAGGAGGACCACAGGAACGATTGTGAATCAGTTATCCATCCTGAGGTGCAACCACACTCCTCAGACACTGCCAATACTGCCGTTGCTTTGGAGGTCAATACATTTGATGTGATTTTTGTCGCTACCACTGAGCCTACTCATAATGATGGTGAAATTTTGCAAGAACAAGAAATAACACTTAACGTGAATGACTTGGAGGACAGTGGGATTGTTACTGTCCGCACTGAGAGTCTTTTGGAAACGGAATCCATACCTGATCTTGAAGATACTTTGCCTCTTACTGATGATGAATCGTTGCCATCTGTTTTAGACATACCTGAAAGACCTAAAACTATTGTTGCAGTTCATCGAGGACAGATCCTTAAAGAGCTAATCCAAGTGTTTTGTGAGGAAGGTTTTATGGATAAAAACATAGGCTTTAAAGTAATTCTTCCTGATGGAAAACTAGAAAAAGCATTGGATGATGGCGGTGTTTTAAGGGATGTGCTGTCAGAGTTTTGGAATGACTTTTATGAACAGTGCACCATGGGGACGGACTTCAAAGTGCCAATCATACGTCATGACTTTGGTAAAAAGGAATGGGAAAGGGTTGGTCGGATCATTGCTTTTGGTTGGAAAAAAGTAAGGTACCTTCCGGTCAAACTTGCTCCTGTTCTTGAGCAAGCCATCGTTGGTGGTGTTGAGAGCAACCTACTGAATACCTTTCTGAAGTATGTGCCACAGTCAGAGCGAGTGATGTTTCAGTCATGCTGTTCAGATTTTGGAAATGTTGACATGGACGAGTTAGTCGAAGTTCTTGACATGCATAACTGTCGCAGACAACCAACAGAAGGCAACATTCAGCAAATACTACAGGAGCTTGCTCATCAGAAACTTATTCAGGAGCCTGCTTTTATAATTGAGCAGTGGAGTAGTGTGCTTGAGGATGTGAAGTCCGAGTTGAAAGGGATTGCAGCTGTCTATTCTGCCTTACAGCCAACATCAAGAAAAATTATGAGTTCATTAACTTACCCAGATAACCCAAAAGCCAGTGAAAAACTAATTATGAAATATGTCAGTGCATATCTTCGAGAGTGTGAGCCAGTGCACCTGTCCAGTTTTCTCAGGTTTTGTACAGGGTCAGATGTGTTCACAGGAAAGGCCATTACTGTGTCATTCACAGAAATTAAGGGCTTTCAGAGGAGACCTGTTGCTCACACTTGTGGTTGTGTTTTAGAGCTGCCAGTCACTTATGACAGTTACCCTGATTTTCGCCATGAAATGAACAGTGTATTGGAGAGCAACATCTGGATTATGGATATTGCGTAACTTTAGCCAAAAACAAAACCAGTACATTGTGTATATGACTGGTTCAAACTTACTGTTAAGGGGTGTAAATGTTAATCGTTCAGTACCATTTTAAAGCAGCCTTTTTGTACACATTTTTTTCATGTACATAAAATGACCCTTTTTGCATTAATAAACCCTGTTTAAGTTTTCCTGAAACTGTGGTTCTCAAAGTTGTCACACCAAGTGCCATTTAATAAAATACTTGACCAACCAAGCACCATCAGGCCAAGACCAAGATCCAATCAGGACAACACAGGTCTAAAATAGACCCAAATTGGACTAATTTGTAAACCTGAAAGACTTGTTTAAAGCATAGATTAATGTATTATTTATCATTATTTATTAAGTTTCTCTATTTAAAATTGTCTAATTTGCAGATGACCCCAAAAATTGGTACTGGAGTAAGCCAGATTTTCTATTTGAGAATCACAGATTTAGCCGGTCTATTCTCTAATAGTTGTCGTTTTCATTTCAATTTTGTCTACATTTGAAAACATATTGTTCAGGCACAAAATCTTTTGTTAGGCAATGTTTATGCATTTTTAAATTTGCAGGAAGCCTAAAAAAAGTTTGATTAAAAAAAGTACTGTACTTCTGTTTGGTGTGTTCATTCTGATCAGAATTGTATCAATTGTCTGTCTCTTTAAATCCTGTCTGAGGTTTTAGCTCCCTTGCAATCATACATGGAAAACCAAAATATTGTATTTGCATTTATTGATGAGCTAATCTTCACAACATGTACCCAGCTTGTATCTTGTGCAAATCAACACAGTTTTGAGTCATTTTTGGTCTTAGTGTAGTATAGTGTCCCATAAAATGTAATTCACTGCTGTAATTCATTATTGATAAGCTCTCTTAACCGAATGTAGATGTCGATAGTTTTGTACACATCATTTGAAATAGATAAATTATGCTCAGAAATCAAGTCTACACAGATTTTGAAGACATCTTCATCACATGGAAATGTTTTGAACAAGCATTCTTCAAGGCAGAGTGAAACTTTCTCCATAGGTACAGGGTGCAAAAAATCTCTTCCCCCATACAGGTGTGGAACTGCATACAAAATGTAAGGACGTCCATGGGGTGATCTTGAATTGTTGACTTGACGGACACGATGGTTATTCCAAGTCAGTGCAACCTCATTAAGTTCGTCCTATGACAGATAAAACTCTTTGAGTATGGATTTACACATGTGAACAGAAGGAGCTGTTATAGGGTGAAAATAATAACATTGTCTATTAAAATAGTTGGGACAATACAATGTTCAACGTGTATACACGAATTAATTATTGCCAAAGAATATGCCTACCTGTATTAATTCCATATAACAGAATTGTATCAATGACTTGTCCAAAAACGTATCTGAAAAATGCCCATCTTCTCTTAGTTTGTCAAAGAGATCAATCCAATATTGAACACATTCACTTCGCAGGGTGAGCCACCATCGTTCAATGCGTTGGTTTCCCGTGCTTGGACCGAATGATACAGGATCTGTTTCTTGGTTCGTTGGATAATGCAAAAAACGCAGAAATTCTGCTATATGGCCATTTTCTGTTCCCAAATCAAGCCTGACTCGAGCTGGACAGCCACCTGCAGCGACCACTGCATCCATGAAGTAGCCAGCTATTATTTGGGGGTTATTGTTTGTTTTATAGGCTTCGAGCCATAGCATCTTCCTGGAGAAGCCATCGATGCAGCCGCTGATTGCTATTCCAAAAGGCTTGATCTTGTCATAGCCATCTATGTGCCAGACATAATTTGGCCCCCTGCTGTGGTATACTCTCCTTCGTAGCCTGTTTCTTGACCGGAGATCAACACCCTCACTGTCCAATAACCGCATTAAAATACGAACAGTCTCCCTGTCGGTCACAATATTGTTTACCCAGCATTTCTGATGCATCCATCGATAGCCGTGATATTGTCCAGATGTCTCCAGCTGCTGCTCAATGAATGCGGCCACTTCAACCACATCGGTTTTATTTTTACGTCTCCACAGGCCATTTTTGCTTAAAATCCGCTCGAGAGTGCGTTTGCTTAAGTCGATTCCATGTGAATGTTCAAGTAAATGCAGTATTTCGTTAGTCGTAAAGCCATCTGAAAAGTACTTCTTCGCCAACTCGCGCGCCATGTTATTGAAAGAAACAGGATGTCGACCTTCTTCTTGTGAATTTCCGCAAATTGTATTGCTAGAATCATTGAAGTATATTGAATATGTAATGCTGCCACCTATCGTTCAAAATGGGCAACACAATCTGGACCGGCAAGATCAGCATTAAAAACTCGTAATTACGAGTTTTAAACTCATAGTAAGAGTTTAAAAGTCGTATTTTTGAGATTTAAACTCGAAATTGTGTGTTTTAAACACAGAATTATTACTTTAAATCTCGTAATTTCGACTTCCTGTTGGGCTTTTATTTTTTAACATGGCGGAAACGGGCTTCCATAGTTTTGTGCAGGGAGCAGTAGAGAGGCTCATTTAACAAGCCATGAATCCAAATCTCTCCTAAATGTAAAGTGTATATATTAAAAAACAGAAAGAGCCATTTGGGAGCCAAAAGAGTCGGCTCTTTTTGGTGAGCTGATCCAAATGATCCGGTTCACCAAAAATAGCTGAAAATCCCATCACTATGAGCCAATCATGCACATCATGTCAGAGACGCTCTGGGTGGTTTGTCCCCTCCGTCCTACATGTCCCATGAACACTACACTACTGGTGACGTTTTAGATGGCGGCACGGTAGCACAGCGGTTAGTGCTCTCGCTTCACAGCTAGAAGGTCCAAGGTTCGATTCCCACCTGGACAGGGCCTTTCTGTGGGGAGTTTGCATGTTCTCCCCGTGTCTGCGAAGGTTTCCTCCGGGTACTCCGGTTTCCCCTACCACCAAAAACATGTACAATAGGCCAGGATGAATGGTGGTGGTCAGAGGGACCGTTGGCGCAGACGTGTGTAGTCGCGACAGCGCTTCTGTCAGTCTCCCCCAGGAGAAACTGAAGCTACAAACGTAGTTTACCATCACCGAGTATGGAGTGAATGCAATTGCTCTCATGTAAAGCGCTTTGTGACCATGTCTGTGAAAGGCGCTATATAAATAAAGATCTTCTTCTTCTTCTTCTTCTTAGATCCTATTATCACATGTTTATCCAGTGGCATTCATAATCTCTTATTTTCACAATGTAAAAATTTGTCTAATGCCAATTCTGATTGGCTGGTAACTTCAGAAAGTTACCAACCACTTTGGCTGGTGATCAAAAAAGTTAATTTCGAACCCTGGTTATAATGAGTTCTGAGTTTAGGCGCATTGAGTTTCCTTGTGTACGAAATGCATGTATGAATAAAGTTGCCTAGCCTTATGTTTTGAGAGTCCTTGGTTTAAGTTTAGGCACGAGCTACTAGGGTTAGGGTTAGCATGTAGAGGTTAGCATGTAGAGGTTAGCATGTAGAGGTTAGCCATGTAGAGGTTAGCATGTAGAGGTTAGCCATGTAGAGGTTAGCATGTAGAGGTTAGCCATGTAGAGGTTAGCATGTAGAGGTTAGCATGTAGAGGTTAGCCATGTAGAGGTTAGCATGTAGAGGTTAGCATGTAGAGGTTAGCCATGTAGAGGTTAGCCATGTAGAGGTTAGCCATGTAGAGGTTAGCATGTAGAGGTTAGCATGTAGAGGTTAGCATGTAGAGGTTAGCCATGTAGAGGTTAGCATGTAGAGGTTAGCCATGTAGAGGTTAGCCATGTAGAGGTTAGCCATGTAGAGCCATGTAGAGGTTAGCATGTAGAGGTTAGCCATGTAGAGGTTAGCCATGTAGAGGTTAGCATGTAGAGGTTAGCCATGTAGAGGTTAGCATGTAGAGGTTAGCATGTTGAGGTTAGCAATGTAGAGGTTAGCATGTAGAGGTTAACCATGTAGAGGTTAGCCATGTAGAGGTTAGCATATAGAGCTTAGCATGTAGAGGTTAGCATGTAGAGGTTAGCCATGTAGAGGTTAGCATGTAGAGGTTAGCATGTAGAGGTTAGCCATGTAGAGGTTAGCCATGTAGAGGTTAGCCATGTAGAGCCATGTAGAGGTTAGCATGTAGAGGTTAGCCATGTAGAGGTTAGCATGTAGAGGTTAGCCATGTAGAGGTTAGCATGTAGAGGTTAGCCATGTAGATGTTAGCATTTAGAGGTTAGCCATGTAGAGGTTAGCATGTAGAGGTTAGCATGTAGAGGTTAGCATGTAGAGGTTAGCCATGTAGAGGTTAGCATTTAGAGGTTAGCCATGTAGAGGTTAGCCATGTAGAGGTTAGCCATGTAGAGGTTAGCATGTAGAGGTTAGCATGTAGAGGTTAGCATGTAGAGGTTAGCCATGTAGAGGTTAGCATGTAGAGGTTAGCCATGTAGAGGTTAGCCATGTAGAGGTTAGCCATGTAGAGGTTAGCATGTAGAGGTTAGCATGTAGAGGTTAGCCATGTAGAGGTTAGCATGTAGAGGTTAGCCATGTAGAGGTTAGCCATGTAGAGGTTAGCATGTAGAGGTTAGCCATGTAGAGGTTAGCATGTAGAGGTTAGCATGTAGAGGTTAGCATGTAGAGGTTAGCATGTAGAGGTTAGCCATGTAGAGGTTAGCATGTAGAGGTTAGCATGTAGAGGTTAGCCATGTAGAGGTTAGCCATGTAGAGGTTAGCCATGTAGAGGTTAGCATGTAGAGGTTAGCATGTAGAGGTTAGCATGTAGAGGTTAGCCATGTAGAGGTTAGCATGTAGAGGTTAGCCATGTAGAGGTTAGCCATGTAGAGGTTAGCCATGTAGAGCCATGTAGAGGTTAGCATGTAGAGGTTAGCCATGTAGAGGTTAGCCATGTAGAGGTTAGCCATGTAGAGGTTAGCATGTAGAGGTTAGCATGTAGAGGTTAGCATGTAGAGGTTAGCCATGTAGAGGTTAGCATGTAGAGGTTAGCCATGTAGAGGTTAGCCATGTAGAGGTTAGCCATGTAGAGCCATGTAGAGGTTAGCATGTAGAGGTTAGCCATGTAGAGGTTAGCCATGTAGAGGTTAGCATGTAGAGGTTAGCCATGTAGAGGTTAGCATGTAGAGGTTAGCATGTAGAGGTTAGCATGTAGAGGTTAGCATGTAGAGGTTAGCCATGTAGAGGTTAGCATTTAGAGGTTAGCCATGTAGAGGTTAGCCATGTAGAGGTTAGCATGTAGAGGTTAGCATGTAGAGGTTAGCCATGTAGAGGTTAGCATGTAGAGGTTAGCCATGTAGAGGTTAGCCATGTAGAGGTTAGCCATGTAGAGGTTAGCATGTAGAGGTTAGCATGTAGAGGTTAGCCATGTAGAGGTTAGCATGTAGAGGTTAGCCATGTAGAGGTTAGCCATGTAGAGGTTAGCCATGTAGAGGTTAGCCATGTAGAGGTTAGCATGTAGAGGTTAGCATGTAGAGGTTAGCCATGTAGAGGTTAGCCATGTAGAGGTTAGCCATGTAGAGCCATGTAGAGGTTAGCATGTAAAGGTTAGCCATGTAGAGGTTAGCCATGTAGAGGTTAGCCATGTAGAGGTTAGCATGTAGAGGTTAGCATGTAGAGGTTACCCATGTAGAGGTTAGCATGTAGAGGTTAGCATGTAGAGGTTAGCCATGTAGAGGTTAGCCATGTAGATGTTAGCATGTAGAGGTTAGCCATGTAGAGGTTAGCATGTAGAGGTTAGCATGTAGAGGTTAGCATGTAGAGGTTAGCCATGTAGAGGTTAGCATGTAGAGGTTAGCATGTAGAGGTTAGCCATGTAGAGGTTAGCCATGTAGAGGTTAGCATGTAGAGGTTAGCCATGTAGAGGTTAGCATGTAGAGGTTAGCCATGTAGAGGTTAGCCATGTAGAGGTTAGCCATGTAGAGGTTAGCCATGTAGAGGTTAGCATGTAGAGGTTAGCCATGTAGAGGTTAGCCATGTAGAGGTTAGCATGTAGAGGTTAGCCATGTAGAGGTTAGCCATGTAGATCCAGGTAGAGGTTAGCATGTAGAGGTTAGCCATGTAGAGGTTAGCCATGTAGAGGTTAGCCATGTAGAGGTTAGCATGTAGAGGTTAGCATGTAGAGGTTAGCATGTAGAGGTTACCCATGTAGAGGTTAGCCATATAGAGGTTAGCATGTAGAGGTTAGCATGTAGAGGTTAGCCATGTAGAGGTTAGCCATGTAGAGGTTAGCATGTAGAGGTTAGTATGTAGAGGTTAGCATGTAGAGGTTAGCCATGTAGAGTTTAGCATGTAGAGGTTAGCCATGTAGAGGTTAGCATGTAGAGGTTAGCCATGTAGAGGTTAGCATGTAGAGGTTAGCCATGTAGAGGTTAGCATGTAGAGGTTAGCCATGTAGAGGTTAGCCATGTAGAGCCATGTAGAGGTTAGCCATGTAGAGTCATGTAGAGGTTAGCATGTAGAGGTTAGCCATGTAGAGGTTAGCATGTAGAGGTTAGCATGTAGAGGTTAGGGTTAGGGTTAGGGTTAGGGTTAGGGTTAGGGTTAGGGTTAGGGTTAGGGTTAGGGTTAGGGTTAGGGTTAGGGTTAGGGTTAGGGTTAGGGTTAGGGTTAGGGTTAGGGTTAGGGTTAGGGTTAGGGTTAGGGTTAGGGTTAGGGTTAGGGTTAGGGTTAGGGTTAGGGTTAGGGTTAGGGTTAGGGTTAGGGTTAGGGTTAGGGTTAGGGTTAGGGTTAGGGTTAGGGTTAGGGTTAGGGTTAGGGTTAGGGTTAGGGTTAGGGTTAGGGTTAGGGTTAGGGTTAGGGTTAGGGTTAGGGTTAGGGTTAGGGTTAGGGTTAGGGTTAGGGTTAGGGTTAGGGTTAGGGTTAGGGTTAGGGTTAGGGTTAGGGTTAGGGTTAGGGTTAGGGTTAGGGTTAGGGTTAGGGTTAGGGTTAGGGTTAGGGTTAGGGTTAGGGTTAGGGTTAGGGTTAGGGTTAGGGTTAGGGTTAGGGTTAGGGTTAGGGTTAGGGTTAGGGTTAGGGTTAGGGTTAGGGTTAGGGTTAGAGGGTTAGGGTTAGGGTTAGGGTTAGGGTTAGGGTTAGGGTTAGGGTTAGGGTTAGAGGGTTAGAGGGTTAGAGGGTTAGGGTTAGGGTTAGGGTTAGGGTTAGGGTTAGGGTTAGGGTTAGGGTTAGGGTTAGGGTTAGGGTTAGGGTTAGGGGTTAGGGTTAGGGTTAGGGTTAGGGTTAGGGTTAGGGATTTCCCATTGAAAATGCATTGAAAATCCCATCTTCCATATTTTTCGCCCAGATTTCTGTCTAATAGATGTAATTCTGGATGTGAAATTTGGAATGTGGAATTGGAATCTGGAAGGAAAATGTGGAAGGAATATAAAATTTGGAAGTGAAATCTGGAATATTTTTCTGAACACAAGGGGGAGTATAACCTTAAAAATGAAAGTTGAAGTCAAAATTTGGCATTTCACATCTAACATTTGGGTGTAACACTAACCATAAAAATATATTAAATATTCGGGTTATAGGCTTAGAAAGCCTCCTTTCATGGGTAATGAACACTCCCATCTGTGTCCCTGGAGGTCATGATGATCCCCGGCCTGGTTGACCTATCCCCGGGATGGTTGACCTATCCCCGCCATGGGTGACCTATCCCCGCCATGGGTGACCTATCCCCGGGATGGTTGACCTATCCCCGGCCTGGGTGACCTATCCCGGCATGGGTGACCTATCCCCGGGATGGGTGACCTATCCCCGGGATGGATGACCTATCCCCGGCCTGGATGACCTATCCCCGGGATGGTTGACCTATCCCCGGGATGGGTGACCTATCCCCGGGATGGTTGACCTATCCCCGGGATGGTTGACCTATCCCCGGGATGGTTGACCTATCCCCGACCTGGATGACCTATCCCCGGGATGGTTGACCTATCCCCGGGATGGGTGACCTATCCCCGGGATGGTTGACCTATCCCCGGGATGGATGACCTATCCCCGGCCTGGAGGATCTATCCCCGGGATGGTTGACCTATCCCCGGCCTGGATAACCTATCCCCGGGATGGTTGACCTATCCCCGGGATGGATGACCTATCCCCAGCGTGGATGAGCTATCCCCGGCCTGGTTGACCTATCCCCGGCGTGGATGAGTTCTCCCCGGCCTGACTGAGTTGGGGACCGGGCTGGAGGTGTCCAACCCGGCCTGTAACACTGTCCTGTATTCGGTGTCCAGTGGCGGGGCTTCCTGGAGCTTCCTGGAGCTTCCTGGAGCTTTATTTCGGGGTAAAACCGTGTATAATAGCGCTCGGCGGAGGCGGGGGTTAAGCGGTTGGGACCGTGGCCAGGACTAAGCGCCAGCCGGAGCGAGGCAAAAGCACACCCCAAAACGCCCTTAAATCCACACCAAAAGTATCCAGGGTTATAGAGTCGACCCTTGCGCACACGCTGGTACCGGAACCGGGCCGATGCGAGCCCGTTAACGGCCCCGTTTAACGGTTCTCGCCGTTCCCGCGGCAGTAGACGCGTAGTCCTGGGTTATTCTTTCGAAAGGTGGACACGGTCCGGTCCGGGAGAGTCTCCCGGACACGTAGATGTGCGTGCCAGCGCGGTGGCTCATTTCCCCGCGGAGTTATTGACGTTCAACCGCCAGATGTTTCCGTGACGGTCGCGGCGATTTTCCCCTCCCCGTGACCATGATACTCAATGAGTATCAGGGTCACGGCTCTGTAGCATGAGAACAAAAACCTAAGTGTCCACCCAAAGCAGCGTAGCAGCCCGAAACGGCAACCCGGAAGTGCGCTGCTTCGGGTAGACACTTAGTTTTTTTTCCCCGCGACCCTGATACTCTGAGGGGCTCCGTTTTATGCACTGAGTGTTTTCAGCGTGGGGGCATTTCGGGCATGTGACGCTGATTTGTGCCTTTTTCACGCGCACCCAAGGGACAGTTATAGGGTTAGTGGGGAAGACGGATTCCAAAATCGAGAGGGGTGAAAATCCTGGTTCTTTTTTACCCAGGATCCCAGCTCGACCTGTGGGCATGCAAAATGCGCCACCCCCCGGTCCTCTGGCTGGTTGTTTTCCAGCGCAGTTGCCTCCGTAGCACAGCGGACCTGAGCGGGTCTGGGGCTGGAGCGAGCCCCGCCTTCCCCCGCCACGGTAGAGCCGGCCCGTGTGCCCCCCCCGTTGCTCGCGGTCCCGTTTTTCTCCCGGGGGGGGGTCTTACACAGAGTATCAGGGTTCCGTGGAGGTGTTAGACCCGTGCTGGAGGTTTGATTTTGCCCCAAATATGTATTTGTAAATAAGCCATAATGTCCCTCAGTCAATAGATGTAAATGTGGAATGTGGAATCTGGAATATGGAAGATGTGTGCAATAGATGTAAATGTGGAATGTGGAATCTGGAATATGGAAGATGTGTGCAATAGATGTAAATGTGGAATTTGGAAGCAATAGATTAAATTCTGGAAGCTGTACTCCAAGCTGTCCTGGCGGGGCCTGAGGTGTCCTGACGGGGCTGGAGGTTGTTAGAACCGCCATGGAGGTGTCCTGACTGGCCTGGAGGTGTTGAAGCCGGCCTGTATGAGTTGGGGCCCGGGGTGGGGGCTTTAGTAGCGGGCGAATTTTGAACACATTCCCAAGAGTATCAGGGTCACGGACTTCTTGCGGGCCGGGTCTAGGGGCTTAGTCCGAGGGGGGGGCTTAAGAGTGGGTACACGGGACCGAGAGGTGCGCTGGGTGTCCCCGGAGCTCCAGAGGATCCAGGCGGCCTTGGGTGTGGAGCTATGCGGGGTTGGGGGTGCCCTTAGCGGGGTAGTGTTAGTGGAGGAGAGGGTGGGTGGTTAGGGAGCTCCAGAGGATCCAGGCGGCCTTGGGTGTGGAGCTATGCGGGGTTAGGGGTGCCCTTAGCGGGGTAGTGTTAGTGGAGGAGAGGGTGGGTGGTTGTGGATGGGTGTTGGTGCGGTGCTGGAGGTGTTGAAGCGGGCCTGTATGAGTTGGGGCCCGGGGTGGGGGCTTTAGTAGCGGGCGAATTTTGAACAAATTCCCAAGAGTACCAGGGTCACGGACTTCTTGCGGGCCGGGTCTAGGGGCTTAGTCCGAGGGGGGGGCTTAAGAGTGGGTACCCGGGACCGAGAGGTGCGCCGGGTGTCCCCGGAGCTCCAGAGGATCCAGGCGGCCTTGGGTGTGGAGCTATGCGGGGTTGGGGGTGCCCTTAGCGGGGTAGTGTTAGTGGAGGAGAGGGTGGGTGGTTAGGGAGCTCCAGAGGATCCAGGCGGCCTTGGGTGTGGAGCAATGCGGGGTTGGGGGTGCCCTTAGCGGGGTAGTGTTAGTGGAGGAGAGGGTGGGTGGTTGTGGTGGGTGTTGTAGCGGGACTGGAGGTGTTAGGAGCGGGCTGGGGATCTTAGGCCCAGCCTGGAGGTGTTAGACCCGTGCTGGAGGTGTGATTTTGCCCCAAATATGTCTTTGAAAATCTTCCATATTTCCCCTTAGTCAGTAGATGTAAATGTGGAATTTGGAATCTGGAATATGGAAGATGTCTGCAATAGATGTAATTCTGGAATGTGTATTCTATACACATACTTATACTGTAAGATGACTCCAAGCTGTCCTGGAGGTGTCCTGACGGGGCTGGAGGTGTGTTGGACCCGTCCTGGATGAGTTGTGGCCAGGGCTGGGGAACTTAGCCCCGGACTGGCTTCAGCACCTTGGACAGCTCGCTGGAGCGAGGCGCTCAGCACCTGGGACAGCTCCCAGGAGCGAGGCACTTATCCCGCATGGATGTGTCCTTGACGGGGCTAGACTGGTTGGACCCCGTCCTGGAGGTGTCCTGACTGGGCTGTAGTAGTTGGACCCGTCCTGGAGGTGTCCTGACGGGGCTGGACTGGTTAGACCCGTCCTGGAGGTGTCCTGACTGGGATGTAGTAGTTGGACCCGTCCTGGAGGTGTCCTGGCGGGGCTAGACTGGTTGGACCCCGTCCTGGAGGTGTCCTGACTGGGCTGTAGTAGTTGGACCAGTCCTGGAGGTGTCCTGACGGGGCTGGACTGGTTAGACCCGTACTGGAGGTGTCCTGACGGGGCTGGACTGGTTGGACCCGTACTGGAGGTGTCCTGACGGGGCTAGACTGGTTGGACCCCGTCCTGGAGGTGTCCTGACTGGGCTGTAGTAGTTGGACCAGTCCTGGAGGTGTCCTGACGGGGCTGGACTGGTTAGACCCGTACTGGAGGTGTCCTGACGGGGCTGGACTGGTTGGACCCGTACTGGAGGTGTCCTGACGGGGCTAGACTGGTTGGACCCCGTCCTGGAGGTGTCCTGACTGGGATGTAGTAGTTGGACCCGTCCTGGAGGTGTCCTGGCGGGGCTAGACTGGTTGGACCCCGTCCTGGAGGTGTCCTGACTGGGCTGTAGTAGTTGGACCCGTCCTGGAGGTGTCCTGGCGGGGCTAGACTGGTTGGACCCCGTCCTGGAGGTGTCCTGACTGGGCTGTAGTAGTTGGACCAGTCCTGGAGGTGTCCTGACGGGGCTGGACTGGTTAGACCCGTCCTGGAGGTGTCCTGACGGGGCTAGACTGGTTGGACCCCGTCCTGGAGGTGTCCTGACTGGGCTGTAGTAGTTGGACCAGTCCTGGAGGTGTCCTGACGGGGCTGGACTGGTTAGACCCGTACTGGAGGTGTCCTGACGGGGCTGGACTGGTTGGACCCGTACTGGAGGTGTCCTGACGGGGCTAGACTGGTTGGACCCCGTCCTGGAGGTGTCCTGACTGGGCTGTAGTAGTTGGACCAGTCCTGGAGGTGTCCTGACGGGGCTGGACTGGTTAGACCCGTACTGGAGGTGTCCTGACGGGGCTGGACTGGTTGGACCCGTACTGGAGGTGTCCTGACGGGGCTAGACTGGTTGGACCCCGTCCTGGAGGTGTCCTGACTGGGATGTAGTAGTTGGACCCGTCCTGGAGGTGTCCTGGCGGGGCTAGACTGGTTGGACCCCGTCCTGGAGGTGTCCTGACTGGGCTGTAGTAGTTGGACCCGTCCTGGAGGTGTCCTGGCGGGGCTAGACTGGTTGGACCCCGTCCTGGAGGTGTCCTGACTGGGCTGTAGTAGTTGGACCAGTCCTGGAGGTGTCCTGACTGGGCTGTAGTAGTTGGACCCGTCCTGGAGGTGTCCTGGCGGGGCTAGACTGGTTGGACCCCGTCCTGGAGGTGTCCTGACTGGGCTGTAGTAGTTGGACCCGTCCTGGAGGTGTCCTGACGGGGCTGGACTGGTTAGACCCGTCCTGGAGGTGTCCTGACGGGGCTAGACTGGTTGGACCCCGTCCTGGAGGTGTCCTGACGGGGCTGTAGTAGTTGGACCCGACCTGGAGGTGTCCTGACGGGGCTGGAGGTGTTTAACCCGGCCAGGAGGTGTCCTGACGGGGCTGGACTGGTTAGACCCGTACTGGAGGTGTCCTGACGGGGCTAGACTGTTTGGACCCCGTCCTGGAGGTGTCCTGACTGGGCTGTAGTAGTTGGACCCGTCCTGGAGGTGTCCTGACGGGGCTGGAGGTGTGTTGGACCCGTCCTGGATGAGTTGGGGCCCAGGCTGGGGAACTTAGCCCCTGACTGGCTTCAGCACCTTGGACAGCTCGCTGGAGCGAGGCGCTCAGCACCTGGGACAGCTCCCAGGAGCGAGGCACAAATCCCGCATTGATGTGTCCTTGACGGGGCTGGAGGTTGTTAGAACCGTGCTGGAGGTGTCCTGGCGGGGCTGGAGGTGTTTAAGCCGGCCAGGAGGTGTCCTGACGGGGCTGGACTGGTTAGACCCCGTCCTGGAGGTGTCCTGACGGGGCTAGACTGGTTGGACCCCGTCCTGGAGGTGTCCTGACCGGGCTGTAGTAGTTAGACCATATTCCATAATTCCGTTTACACAATAGATGTAAATCTGGAAGATGACTACTGCCACCTGGTGGTCATTTTTTTACTGCATGTCGTCCAATTCTAATAAAATATATATTTTCAGATCCGGCATGAAAAACTGAGTCCAATGGTGTAATTTATAGCTCTTTATTATGCACAGCGATTTTTTAAAAGCCAAAAGAAAGAAATTCCAGAATGTGGAATCAGCTGTTTTTCGTCATCCGGGGACCTAGAGAAGTCTGTCTGTCCAACTCCCATCTTTCTACGACGTTCCTAAAAAAAGTTCCCGCGGTTAGGTTTGTCCCTAATTAGGGTTAGGGTTAGGGTTAGGGTTAGGGTTAGGGTTAGGGTTAGGGTTAGGGTTAGGGTTAGGGTTAGGGTTAGGGTTAGGGTTAGGGTTAGGGTTAGGGTTAGGGTTAGGGTTAGGGTTAGGGTTAGGGTTAGGGTTAGGGTTAGGGTTAGGGTTAGGGTTAGGGTTAGGGTTAGGGTTAGGGTTAGGGTTAGGGTTAGGGTTAGGGTTAGGGTTAGGGTTAGGGTTAGGGTTAGGGTTAGGGTTAGGGTTAGGGTTAGGGTTAGGGTTAGGGATTTCCCATTGAAAATGCATTGAAAATCCCATCTTCCATATTTTTCGCCCAGATTTCTGTCTAATAGATGTAATTCTGGATGTGAAATTTGGAATGTGGAATTGGAATCTGGAAGGAAAATGTGGAAGGAATATAAAATTTGGAAGTGAAATCTGGAATATTTTTCTGAACACAAGGGGGAGTATAACCTTAAAAATGAAAGTTGAAGTCAAAATTTGGCATTTCACATCTAACATTTGGGTGTAACACTAACCATAAAAATATATTAAATATTCGGGTTATAGGCTTAGAAAGCCTCCTTTCATGGGTAATGAACACTCCCATCTGTGTCCCTGGAGGTCATGATGATCCCCGGCCTGGTTGACCTATCCCCGGGATGGTTGACCTATCCCCGCCATGGGTGACCTATCCCCGCCATGGGTGACCTATCCCCGGGATGGTTGACCTATCCCCGGCCTGGGTGACCTATCCCGGCATGGGTGACCTATCCCCGGGATGGGTGACCTATCCCCGGGATGGATGACCTATCCCCGGCCTGGATGACCTATCCCCGGGATGGTTGACCTATCCCCGGGATGGGTGACCTATCCCCGGGATGGTTGACCTATCCCCGGGATGGTTGACCTATCCCCGGGATGGTTGACCTATCCCCGACCTGGATGACCTATCCCCGGGATGGTTGACCTATCCCCGGGATGGGTGACCTATCCCCGGGATGGTTGACCTATCCCCGGGATGGATGACCTATCCCCGGCCTGGAGGATCTATCCCCGGGATGGTTGACCTATCCCCGGCCTGGATAACCTATCCCCGGGATGGTTGACCTATCCCCGGGATGGATGACCTATCCCCAGCGTGGATGAGCTATCCCCGGCCTGGTTGACCTATCCCCGGCGTGGATGAGTTCTCCCCGGCCTGACTGAGTTGGGGACCGGGCTGGAGGTGTCCAACCCGGCCTGTAACACTGTCCTGTATTCGGTGTCCAGTGGCGGGGCTTCCTGGAGCTTCCTGGAGCTTCCTGGAGCTTTATTTCGGGGTAAAACCGTGTATAATAGCGCTCGGCGGAGGCGGGGGTTAAGCGGTTGGGACCGTGGCCAGGACTAAGCGCCAGCCGGAGCGAGGCAAAAGCACACCCCAAAACGCCCTTAAATCCACACCAAAAGTATCCAGGGTTATAGAGTCGACCCTTGCGCACACGCTGGTACCGGAACCGGGCCGATGCGAGCCCGTTAACGGCCCCGTTTAACGGTTCTCGCCGTTCCCGCGGCAGTAGACGCGTAGTCCTGGGTTATTCTTTCGAAAGGTGGACACGGTCCGGTCCGGGAGAGTCTCCCGGACACGTAGATGTGCGTGCCAGCGCGGTGGCTCATTTCCCCGCGGAGTTATTGACGTTCAACCGCCAGATGTTTCCGTGACGGTCGCGGCGATTTTCCCCTCCCCGTGACCATGATACTCAATGAGTATCAGGGTCACGGCTCTGTAGCATGAGAACAAAAACCTAAGTGTCCACCCAAAGCAGCGTAGCAGCCCGAAACGGCAACCCGGAAGTGCGCTGCTTCGGGTAGACACTTAGTTTTTTTTCCCCGCGACCCTGATACTCTGAGGGGCTCCGTTTTATGCACTGAGTGTTTTCAGCGTGGGGGCATTTCGGGCATGTGACGCTGATTTGTGCCTTTTTCACGCGCACCCAAGGGACAGTTATAGGGTTAGTGGGGAAGACGGATTCCAAAATCGAGAGGGGTGAAAATCCTGGTTCTTTTTTACCCAGGATCCCAGCTCGACCTGTGGGCATGCAAAATGCGCCACCCCCCGGTCCTCTGGCTGGTTGTTTTCCAGCGCAGTTGCCTCCGTAGCACAGCGGACCTGAGCGGGTCTGGGGCTGGAGCGAGCCCCGCCTTCCCCCGCCACGGTAGAGCCGGCCCGTGTGCCCCCCCCGTTGCTCGCGGTCCCGTTTTTCTCCCGGGGGGGGGTCTTACACAGAGTATCAGGGTTCCGTGGAGGTGTTAGACCCGTGCTGGAGGTTTGATTTTGCCCCAAATATGTATTTGTAAATAAGCCATAATGTCCCTCAGTCAATAGATGTAAATGTGGAATGTGGAATCTGGAATATGGAAGATGTGTGCAATAGATGTAAATGTGGAATGTGGAATCTGGAATATGGAAGATGTGTGCAATAGATGTAAATGTGGAATTTGGAAGCAATAGATTAAATTCTGGAAGCTGTACTCCAAGCTGTCCTGGCGGGGCCTGAGGTGTCCTGACGGGGCTGGAGGTTGTTAGAACCGCCATGGAGGTGTCCTGACTGGCCTGGAGGTGTTGAAGCCGGCCTGTATGAGTTGGGGCCCGGGGTGGGGGCTTTAGTAGCGGGCGAATTTTGAACACATTCCCAAGAGTATCAGGGTCACGGACTTCTTGCGGGCCGGGTCTAGGGGCTTAGTCCGAGGGGGGGGCTTAAGAGTGGGTACACGGGACCGAGAGGTGCGCTGGGTGTCCCCGGAGCTCCAGAGGATCCAGGCGGCCTTGGGTGTGGAGCTATGCGGGGTTGGGGGTGCCCTTAGCGGGGTAGTGTTAGTGGAGGAGAGGGTGGGTGGTTAGGGAGCTCCAGAGGATCCAGGCGGCCTTGGGTGTGGAGCTATGCGGGGTTAGGGGTGCCCTTAGCGGGGTAGTGTTAGTGGAGGAGAGGGTGGGTGGTTGTGGATGGGTGTTGGTGCGGTGCTGGAGGTGTTGAAGCGGGCCTGTATGAGTTGGGGCCCGGGGTGGGGGCTTTAGTAGCGGGCGAATTTTGAACAAATTCCCAAGAGTACCAGGGTCACGGACTTCTTGCGGGCCGGGTCTAGGGGCTTAGTCCGAGGGGGGGGCTTAAGAGTGGGTACCCGGGACCGAGAGGTGCGCCGGGTGTCCCCGGAGCTCCAGAGGATCCAGGCGGCCTTGGGTGTGGAGCTATGCGGGGTTGGGGGTGCCCTTAGCGGGGTAGTGTTAGTGGAGGAGAGGGTGGGTGGTTAGGGAGCTCCAGAGGATCCAGGCGGCCTTGGGTGTGGAGCAATGCGGGGTTGGGGGTGCCCTTAGCGGGGTAGTGTTAGTGGAGGAGAGGGTGGGTGGTTGTGGTGGGTGTTGTAGCGGGACTGGAGGTGTTAGGAGCGGGCTGGGGATCTTAGGCCCAGCCTGGAGGTGTTAGACCCGTGCTGGAGGTGTGATTTTGCCCCAAATATGTCTTTGAAAATCTTCCATATTTCCCCTTAGTCAGTAGATGTAAATGTGGAATTTGGAATCTGGAATATGGAAGATGTCTGCAATAGATGTAATTCTGGAATGTGTATTCTATACACATACTTATACTGTAAGATGACTCCAAGCTGTCCTGGAGGTGTCCTGACGGGGCTGGAGGTGTGTTGGACCCGTCCTGGATGAGTTGTGGCCAGGGCTGGGGAACTTAGCCCCGGACTGGCTTCAGCACCTTGGACAGCTCGCTGGAGCGAGGCGCTCAGCACCTGGGACAGCTCCCAGGAGCGAGGCACTTATCCCGCATGGATGTGTCCTTGACGGGGCTAGACTGGTTGGACCCCGTCCTGGAGGTGTCCTGACTGGGCTGTAGTAGTTGGACCCGTCCTGGAGGTGTCCTGACGGGGCTGGACTGGTTAGACCCGTCCTGGAGGTGTCCTGACTGGGATGTAGTAGTTGGACCCGTCCTGGAGGTGTCCTGGCGGGGCTAGACTGGTTGGACCCCGTCCTGGAGGTGTCCTGACTGGGCTGTAGTAGTTGGACCAGTCCTGGAGGTGTCCTGACGGGGCTGGACTGGTTAGACCCGTACTGGAGGTGTCCTGACGGGGCTGGACTGGTTGGACCCGTACTGGAGGTGTCCTGACGGGGCTAGACTGGTTGGACCCCGTCCTGGAGGTGTCCTGACTGGGCTGTAGTAGTTGGACCAGTCCTGGAGGTGTCCTGACGGGGCTGGACTGGTTAGACCCGTACTGGAGGTGTCCTGACGGGGCTGGACTGGTTGGACCCGTACTGGAGGTGTCCTGACGGGGCTAGACTGGTTGGACCCCGTCCTGGAGGTGTCCTGACTGGGATGTAGTAGTTGGACCCGTCCTGGAGGTGTCCTGGCGGGGCTAGACTGGTTGGACCCCGTCCTGGAGGTGTCCTGACTGGGCTGTAGTAGTTGGACCCGTCCTGGAGGTGTCCTGGCGGGGCTAGACTGGTTGGACCCCGTCCTGGAGGTGTCCTGACTGGGCTGTAGTAGTTGGACCAGTCCTGGAGGTGTCCTGACGGGGCTGGACTGGTTAGACCCGTCCTGGAGGTGTCCTGACGGGGCTAGACTGGTTGGACCCCGTCCTGGAGGTGTCCTGACTGGGCTGTAGTAGTTGGACCAGTCCTGGAGGTGTCCTGACGGGGCTGGACTGGTTAGACCCGTACTGGAGGTGTCCTGACGGGGCTGGACTGGTTGGACCCGTACTGGAGGTGTCCTGACGGGGCTAGACTGGTTGGACCCCGTCCTGGAGGTGTCCTGACTGGGCTGTAGTAGTTGGACCAGTCCTGGAGGTGTCCTGACGGGGCTGGACTGGTTAGACCCGTACTGGAGGTGTCCTGACGGGGCTGGACTGGTTGGACCCGTACTGGAGGTGTCCTGACGGGGCTAGACTGGTTGGACCCCGTCCTGGAGGTGTCCTGACTGGGATGTAGTAGTTGGACCCGTCCTGGAGGTGTCCTGGCGGGGCTAGACTGGTTGGACCCCGTCCTGGAGGTGTCCTGACTGGGCTGTAGTAGTTGGACCCGTCCTGGAGGTGTCCTGGCGGGGCTAGACTGGTTGGACCCCGTCCTGGAGGTGTCCTGACTGGGCTGTAGTAGTTGGACCAGTCCTGGAGGTGTCCTGACTGGGCTGTAGTAGTTGGACCCGTCCTGGAGGTGTCCTGGCGGGGCTAGACTGGTTGGACCCCGTCCTGGAGGTGTCCTGACTGGGCTGTAGTAGTTGGACCCGTCCTGGAGGTGTCCTGACGGGGCTGGACTGGTTAGACCCGTCCTGGAGGTGTCCTGACGGGGCTAGACTGGTTGGACCCCGTCCTGGAGGTGTCCTGACGGGGCTGTAGTAGTTGGACCCGACCTGGAGGTGTCCTGACGGGGCTGGAGGTGTTTAACCCGGCCAGGAGGTGTCCTGACGGGGCTGGACTGGTTAGACCCGTACTGGAGGTGTCCTGACGGGGCTAGACTGTTTGGACCCCGTCCTGGAGGTGTCCTGACTGGGCTGTAGTAGTTGGACCCGTCCTGGAGGTGTCCTGACGGGGCTGGAGGTGTGTTGGACCCGTCCTGGATGAGTTGGGGCCCAGGCTGGGGAACTTAGCCCCTGACTGGCTTCAGCACCTTGGACAGCTCGCTGGAGCGAGGCGCTCAGCACCTGGGACAGCTCCCAGGAGCGAGGCACAAATCCCGCATTGATGTGTCCTTGACGGGGCTGGAGGTTGTTAGAACCGTGCTGGAGGTGTCCTGGCGGGGCTGGAGGTGTTTAAGCCGGCCAGGAGGTGTCCTGACGGGGCTGGACTGGTTAGACCCCGTCCTGGAGGTGTCCTGACGGGGCTAGACTGGTTGGACCCCGTCCTGGAGGTGTCCTGACCGGGCTGTAGTAGTTAGACCATATTCCATAATTCCGTTTACACAATAGATGTAAATCTGGAAGATGACTACTGCCACCTGGTGGTCATTTTTTTACTGCATGTCGTCCAATTCTAATAAAATATATATTTTCAGATCCGGCATGAAAAACTGAGTCCAATGGTGTAATTTATAGCTCTTTATTATGCACAGCGATTTTTTAAAAGCCAAAAGAAAGAAATTCCAGAATGTGGAATCAGCTGTTTTTCGTCATCCGGGGACCTAGAGAAGTCTGTCTGTCCAACTCCCATCTTTCTACGACGTTCCTAAAAAAAGTTCCCGCGGTTAGGTTTGTCCCTAATTAGGGTTAGGGTTAGGGTTAGGGTTAGGGTTAGGGTTAGGGTTAGGGTTAGGGTTAGGGTTAGGGTTAGGGTTAGGGTTAGGGTTAGGGTTAGGGTTAGGGTTAGGGTTAGGGTTAGGGTTAGGGTTAGGGTTAGGGTTAGGGTTAGGGTTAGGGTTAGGGTTAGGGTTAGGGTTAGGGTTAGGGTTAGGGTTAGGGTTAGGGTTAGGGTTAGGGTTAGGGTTAGGGTTAGGGTTAGGGTTAGGGTTAGGGTTAGGGTTAGGGTTAGGGTTAGGGTTAGGGTTAGGGTTAGGGTTAGGGTTAGGGTTAGGGTTAGGGTTAGGGTTAGGGTTAGGGTTAGGGTTAGGGTTAGGGTTAGGGTTAGGGTTAGGGTTAGGGTTAGGGTTAGGGTTAGGGTTAGGGTTAGGGTTAGGGTTAGGGTTAGGGTTAGGGTTAGGGTTAGGGTTAGGGTTAGGGTTAGGGTTAGGGTTAGGGTTAGGGTTAGGGTTAGGGTTAGGGTTAGGGTTAGGGTTAGGGTTAGGGTTAGGGTTAGGGTTAGGGTTAGGGTTAGGGTTAGGGTTAGGGTTAGGGTTAGGGTTAGGGTTAGGGTTAGGGTT